>AWVV02007932.1:0-22422 GCA_000500205.2 Phytophthora lateralis | reverse complement strand
CTCGCTCCATTTTTCCAGGACCTCCTGTTTTGTGCCAGAAATGCCCAATGCGTGACAATCAAGGCCAGCCAGATAGCACGAAGGGCGAGAGACTAACCATGGTCTTACTTGCATCAAGCATTGTGGCAACGTTGGTCGAACTGCTGCATGGATGTGGAATCCAAGTACCATCAGTCCCCATACCCCAAACAGCGAATGAGCTGAACGCAGCATTAGACGACCAGCGCGGGTTCGCAGATTGGTGTCACGATAGCTGTCGCTACGCTTTATGAGATGCCGTTCGGACAACTGAGGGCCAGATAGCACCGGCTCGGGGAATTTGGGCCCGACGCTGTTAAGCTTATTGCCCCATACATGCTCGGTCGTTGGAATTTTGGGTCCTTTCTTGCTTGTAGATTGAGCGACACGATTAGCGTTCCGTGGTAGGCGCTGGAGCAGCTCTTTCATGCTCATTGTGGTCATGACCAGCCCAAGCGAGAAGATTGAGCGACTCGCCAAGTCTGACCAGGAGACCACCACAACCATTCGAAACTCGTTGAGAGCTCGAGCTACCCACTCATCATCGTACCAAATAACCTCTGGAAAGCCTAGAAGTTTCGGGTTGTAGTCTTTTGCGTAGCTCAGCAATATCATGAGTTCGACCCCCATGCATGCCACCAAATCTAGCATGCAGTCCAGAACAATGCAGGCAAATCGTCGTCTAGCTTCGTCGCCCTTGAAGACAACCGAGTAGACAAGCACAGATGACCAGCAATTGACTGCTAGCAAGATGACGTAGAATCGGTTAAGCAGAGTCCGTGGTAACAACATACTCATTCGGTAAGCTTGCACCGTTTGTAGTGCTGTCTCAACAATCTCACGGCAGATTAGGATCACGTGGAAATGAGCTCCGTTTACGCCGCATAGTCCGTGTCGATCCGATAAAGTTTCGTAGACTTTCGTGAAACTCTTCAGAATGATTGAGTTCGTACGGCCCGACTTCACTTCTTCACTTTTCACACCAGCAGTACTATTCGTCCAGGGTGAAAAAGCCAAGGAACGCTGCCAACACGATCCGCCAAGCATCAATGCGACGCAAACTGCGTGTACCGCTGACATGATCGCATGGACGATGGCGATTCTGTGGTGGTAAGGCGGTGGCATACCGATCTGGAACGAATTGAGGTACATGTTGAGGAAAGTGTTTTCCAGCTTCCAGTAGCAGTAGGCATACAGCGCGTTGTAGATGCAGGTGACAACGTGTACGCTGAGGATGAGAAGCCACCACACCGCGAAAGCCCAGTAGGAGAGTTGAACGAACTCCGTTGAGGCCTTGGGTTTGAGCCGCGACATCTTTTAAAACTCGTAGGTCTCGATTAAGGACCGTTCTTGGGCAAGACTCTTGACAAATGGAAGACCTACACGGACACACCTTGCAGCTTCTATTCTAGTCACAATTTCACTGACCTTCGCGGTCTTATTATGGTTTGCCGAGGTATCATAGCTAAATCAATCTACCGTAGAAAAAAGCGCTAGCTTTTGTAGCTAAAAATCAATCAATAAATATGCAAAGTCCACACAAGCAGAACCACGACAATGTGCTGTGTTTTCATTGCCGCTTCAATGCAAGCGGAGCGCTGATGGCACTGATACTGTCATCAAAAGCGAGAGGGTAGAGCGAACCCTTGTACGAGGAGCTGCAGTTGACTGTTTTCAAAATCACCTGCACATTTTCTTCGGCTGAGTCCATGAGAGCGGTGGAATATTCCGAAGAAACGGGCATTGGGAAGGTCGTTACCGCTCCATCCTGAAGTTTCTCGAGGTCGTTGCAGTAGGTAGAACCAGCAGCTCGCAATGGGGCAGTTTTCGCTTTTGTATTCTTGACAAAGTCGTCGATCCATGACCAAAAGAACGAAATGTTCGTCTTGGAAATGTAGATGCGTGACAACGATGATGCCAGTAGTGTCACGTTTTGCGGAAGCTCAGAGATATTCATTTCACTAACCGCAAGATACAGTAATCCCTCGATCTCAAAAATCTCTGGAGGAAGTTCAGTGATCGGGTTACCAGTCAGAGATAGATAGCTCGGTGCCAGCCGTATTAATACCGAAGGAACTGCAGTAAGTTGGCTGTACTCGACGTAGATAATTGATGCTGGAGGCCACTTCGAATCCAGGTCATCCGGTAACTCGCGAAGGTTGGTAGAGCAAATTTCAATGTCGTACAGCGTTTGTGGGAACTCATCCGACATAAACCCTGACGGTGAAAGCCCATCCGTCAAATTGGCACGGACCAGAAACAACGTCGTCATCCTGGGATGGCTAGTAGCCGTAATTGCGGTGGTCTCACCCCAGTCAATGATACTGGTGTTGTACACTTTGATTCCTCGGAGTTCCCGAAACTGGGTGAAAATATCTGGTACCTCCAGCATCGGGCAGTGCCGAATCAGCAGCTGAATGACGGTGGATGCATTGAATTCGCTCCACTTTTCGTGCACTTCCTTTCGTGCACCAACAATTTCTAACGAGTGGCAATCGAGGGCAAGCAGGTAGCAGGAAGGACGTGAAGATGCCCATGGTCTCACTTGCATCAAACACTGAGCCAATGTTGGCTGCGCCGATGCGTGAATGTGAAACCCAAGCACCACAATTCCCCAGACCCCAAACAGGAAATGAACTGACCGATGTGTATACAACGATTTCAAGGGAGCAACCAACGTCGCAGCAAGTGTTTGTCGTGACTGAGGCAGTTTTCCGTCGAATGTTGGCCCTGCACGCTTAACTTGTTCGGTCTTGAGGAATTTTCTAGTGACACCGACAGCGATAACGATTGAAGTAGTGGAATGACTAACACGGTTTCCATTTCGCGGTAGCCGCCATAGCAGTCGCTTCATGCTCGTGGTCGTGATCACCAGCCCAAGCGAGAACATGGTGCGACTCATGAGGTCTGACCACGACACAATGACCACCATCCGAAGCTCGTTAAGAGCTCGGGCCACCCACTCGTCATCATACCATACAACTTCGTTAAAGCTGAGAATTGCAGGGTCGTAGTCCCCCACGTAATCGAGCAGCACCAAGACTACCACCCCCGTGCAGGCCATGAGGTCGAGAATACAATCCAAGACAATGCAAGCAAACCTCCTGCGGGCTTCGTCACGACGAGAGACGACCAACAATTGACCGCCAGCAACACGACGTCGAACCGGTTCAACAACGTCCTCGGTAGTAGCGTACTCATGCGGTAGGCCTGTACAGTCTGTAGGGTTGTCTCCACAATTTCGCGGCAGTTGAGAGCGACGTCAAAGTATTTCCCATTCACCCCACAAAGACTGCACGGGTACATGACTTTGCTGTACGCCTTTAAAAAGCTCTGGAGAAGTGGCGAACTGTTCGTACGGTCAGGACTTCCAGCAGTGCTTGACGACCACGGAGTGAACGCCAGTGAGTTCTGCCGAAGGGAACCGCCCCGCATGAGCAAAATGCAAACTCCATGAATCGTCGACACAATAGCGTGCACTATGATGATAACTCCGTGGTCCTTCTCTGGTAACCCGATGTGGTAGAACGCGAGACACAAGTTGAGGTACGAACCTTTCAGCTTCCAGTAGCTGTAGGCGTAGAGTGCGTTGAAGACGCACGTGATCGCGTGGACACTGAGGATGATTACCCACCATACTGCAAAGACCCAATATGACAGATGTATGACCTTCTTGGGCGCGTTCAACACCAGGCGCGACAGCTCTCGCAACATTGTTGCACTCGTCCAGGTAGGGCCGAACAAGACTATTCTTATCCTGGGCTCGAAACAATACTCAACAATAATTTATCTATAAAAAGAGGAACATATTAAAACCCATTAAAGAGCTGCAGCAACAGCTTCTGCGTCGCTTCACTCTTCCGTACCAGGAGGTAGAACGAGAAGAGAGGTAGAACTCTACCTTGTCGTCGTCCTAGCCCCCGGATCACTTCATTTTCTTCATGTCTCTGGCCACCTCCTCTCGGAAGGCCTCGCCGAACTCCTTGACCTTGGGCGCGTAGTTCTCGAACGAATTCTTGAGTGCGTTCGTGCCTGTGCTGGCCATGGTCTTGGCGTCCTCCACGTGGTAGTGCGTCTTAAGAGCGAAGCGCTGGAAGGCGCGCGAGTTGGACAGTGCCTTGACGGCCACGTCGTTGATCACGTACGACACGAGACGCTGGAAGAACGACATTTACACTCTGCAGCTTGACTTGCGGTCGATACGGGACCTTCTCGAATGGTGCTGATGGATGGGATTTAACGCCGTGGTGTGGCGTACAGTGACTACGTGTCACACACAATATAACAACCTATGATACCGCATAGCCATCGAAGTTCTATCACACATAGGAAAGCCAAGTCAAAAACGCGTGTCTATGCACGCAACTTACCTATGCAACGTCATGTCGTCCTCGCGCGCCGTGTTTCTACCAATGGGCGAGGGGCCTGGACCCTCAGAATTTCACCCCTTCCGTTGTGGGCCCTCCGTCCTCCCCCCAACGCCCTGCAGACCGCACGCTTTCGTCCACTCCACGGCCACACACACAGAGACCGACCAGGCAGAGCAAGAGCGAGTGACCGCCCCTCTTGACCATGATGCTGAAGAAGCTGAGCTCGTCTGTGGCCCCGCGCTGCACACAGGCCTTCCAGGGTACGTTTCCCACCTTCCTACATCCTCCTCCTCTAAATAATTATAAGAAAAACCATTCCGCACCGGCGGAATATTCATTCCTCAACCACTTTGCGTCATATCTAACTTTTGTCATATCGATATGACAGGCCGCGCCGCTATGAGCTCCAAGGCCGTCGTGGAGACGTACGAGTCGCCCGATCACTACTTCGAGAAGGACCGTATTGACGCCGGGGACCCGTCCAAGCGCGCCTTCACGTACTTCATGCTGGGCGGCGCCCGCGTGGCCTACGCGACGGCCGCGCGTCTGGCCGTCGTCAAGTTCGTGGGCAGTATGAGTGCGTCCGCCGACGTGCTGGCGCTGGCCACGGCCGAGTTCGACCTGAGCAACATCAACGAGGGCTCGACGGTCACGGTTAAGTGGCGCGGCAAGCCCATCTTCATCAAGCACCGGACGGCCAAGGAGATCGACATTTCGAACCAGGTGGACGTGAGCAACCTGCGTGACCCCGAGACGGATGCTGTCCGTGTGCAGAAGCCCGAGTGGCTCGTGGTGCTGGGCGTGTGCACCCACTTGGGCTGCGTGCCCACGTCGGACGCCGGAGAGTACGGCGGCTGGTTCTGCCCGTGCCACGGCAGCCACTACGATCTGTCGGGCCGCATCCGCAAGGGTCCGGCCCCGCTCAACCTCGAGATCCCGCCCTACGAGTTCCTTGAGGAGAACAAGATCCTGCTGGGTTAAATTGAGTGAAAGAGGGACGTGTGCAAGGTAGCAGAGACACAGGAGCACGCAGCAAAATACCAAAAACACTTTGATACAACTTGGGGTTGGCGGTGCAGTCGACTGGAGGTAACGCGTGGGGTTGACGCTTATAATGGCAGGAATGTGTGTGAGCTGATTTTGTTGCTTGGATTGCAGTGGCAAAAGGTCTTTGGTTTGTGTACGTGATGCACTGATAGTGATGATGCTGTCAATGCATGAAAAATAAACGTATCAGTTGCATTGCTGTGAACGAGCCACCAGCAACCAGGCAACATATTTGTTGCTACCGGTACCTGTTTGGTTCATGAGCTCGTTGCCCAAAAGAAGGGAAATAATTTCTAACGTTGGTTCGAGAGGGAGGCTATCCTCACCCAGTCGTCAGCTTAATGCCTCGGGGTCTGCGAATCGCATCCAGTGTTTCCAACACCGGACACTGCTGAACAACCGGTGTGACATCAAAATTTGATGAATTTAATTCACTCCTGAAGAAGTACAAGAAAGTGTGACGAACGCGACCTCACCCGCGGTTTCACCTGCGTTAAACACGCTGTAGTGTTGGATGAACTAATGCATGTAGAGGTTACCAGTAGCATCTCGATATCGAATGAAAGTCTCGTCATAACTCGTTCGGTTTGATAAAGTTTTCATGAGTAAACGCTTTTTTTTTCTTCTTCTCTGCAATTACTTCGTTAAGGGAGGTGGAGGTACCAAGGCATTAATACTATCTTCATAAGCAAGAGGATAAAATGGCTCTTTCTCCATATGCGTGCAGTCAACTGCTCGAGAGATCACTTGGATGTTGGTTTCTGATGTGTTCATTAGAATTGTCGAGTACTCTGTTGAAGGCTCGGTGGGAAAGTCAGCACCAATGCCATTTTCAATCTTTTCCAGGTCTTCGCAGTAGGGAGTGCCCCCAGCGACAAAGAGAGCTGGGTTATCCACACGTCCCACGAGTTCGTCAGCCCAGGACCAAAAGAAGGAAATCTCAGTGTTGTCGATCTCGATCAGGTTCAAAGATGCAGAGACCTGGGCCACATTTCGAGGCAGCTCGTAGATATTCGTCTCACTAACACCCAAGTATATCATACCTTCGACTTCAAAAACTTCAGGTGGGATTTCTGTGATTGGATTGCCCGTCAGGAACAGGTAGAGCGGATGCAGGTTTGCTATTGCCAACGGTAAAATGGTGAGCTTGCTGTATTCTACCTGAATTATCATACCTTGTGACCATTTTGTATCCAAGTCGACAGGGAAATCCCGCAAATTCGTCACGCAGAATTCGATATCGTTCACTTTCATTGGAAAATCCATTGATTGGAAACCTTCAGGCAGCACTCCGTCCGTCATATTCACGCGAACAACGAGCAATGAGGTCACATCGGGGTGGTTTTCGTTTGTAATTGCCGCTGACTCACCCCAATGGACGATAGTTGTGTTGTACACTTTAATCCCACGGAGACCATGAAAGTCATTGAAATTATCGGGGATTTGGAGCGAGGGACAGTGACGAATTACAAGCTGAACGACGGTGGAGCTATCAAACTTGCTCCATGTTGCAGCTACCTCCTGCATTGTCCCCGATATACCTAGTGTATGGCAATCAAGCCCGACAAGATAGCAGGACGGCATCGTTGCTGCCCACGGCCTTACTTGCATTAGGCATTGAGCCAGTCTTGGCTGTAGTGATGCATGGATGTGAAATCCAAGGACAACGAAACCCCATGCGACAAATAATATACGCGTTACGTGCATCATATTGTCCTTGTCATGAGTGCATAATTTCCTTTGGTGGCACATTGGACGTCCTGAAATCTTTAACCTTGCCCGATTATGATGAGGTAGAATTCCGACAGGTACCAGATTTTCTAGAGCCCCAAACAGTTCACTGGCTTGTGTAGCATGGACAGCAATCAAATTGGTTTCGACAGCCTGAGTAACGCGATTTCCGCTTCGTGGTAGATATCCCAGCAATGTCTTCATGCTTGTAGTTGTGATGGCTAGTCCGAGTGAGAAAACGGCGCGACTTACTAAATCTGACCACGAGACAACGACAACCATTTGGAATTCGTTGAGAGCTCGAGCCACCCACTCGTCGTTGTACCAAATCAATCCGTTGAAGCCTTTGATCTCTGGGTCATAGTCGCTTATGTAGCTTAGCATAACGATAAGCTCGACTCCCATACAAGTCATGAGGTCAAGTAAGCCGTCGAAAACGATGCATGCGAATCGTCTCTGGGCCTCGCCATGTTGGAAGCAAATACGATCAACAATGACGGACGACCAGCAGTTGATCACGAGCAAGATCACGTAGAATTGGTTAAGAACCGCCCGTGGTAGGAGCACGCTCATACGGTAGGCTTGTACGGTCTGCAGCGCAGTCTCCACAATTTCACGGCACACAAGGGCCACTTCAAAATATTTCCCCCTCACGCCGAATAGACCGCACGGATATGTTATCTCGTCGTAAATTCTTACAAGCCACTGACGAATTTGGTTGGACTTGAGTTTATCAGTGGTGATATTGGAAGACAACCATGGCGTAAAAGCTAGCGAACACTGCCAAAGTGAGCCACCCAGCATCAACAGGATACAAACTCCATGAATTGCGGACATAATGGCGTGTACCACAGCGATTGCGTAGTGATATGGTTGAGGCATACCAATTTGGTAAAACTCGAGACACATGCCGAGATAAGTGCCTCCCAATTTCCAATAGAAATAAGCGTACAGCGCGTTGTATACGCACGTGACCGCGTGAACTGCATAGATAACTAGCCACCAAACAGCGAAGAACCAGTATGAGAGCTTGACGACAGCTGTGGGCTTCAGTATCTGTTGAGAAAGATCTTGCGGTGGACCAGCGAGAGGCATAGCGTTTTTAACTTCAAACTTGAGTGCTCGTTTTCCAGTTTTTGCAAGTTCAGCTTTTCTGAAACTCTATTTTAGAAGTATTAAAATCTCGACTGTGGTCGAGGAGGATGTGCGATCGAAGACAGCAAACCCATCGAGACGGCATCATCGGAGCTTGTAGACCTGGAGGCTTTGATGGTATCGGCACAAAATCTGCTGACACAAGTACGAGTCAACACTGGGTGCTACATGATTGAAGATTCGGTTGAGCAGGTGTACGCTACCTTGTGGGATCACATTGGAATGCTCCCCAACACCCAGCAATAGGTCCCCTGTCTTCGATCTGTTGGTGCACCTGCTCACTCATTTCTGACGACGAAGCTGCAAACCATGAGCACAAACCTCGTCTCGAAAGCGGAGACGACAATGGGCTACTGCGCGTTGCATCGTCGTCTCAACAAACTGTGCGCTGCCTACTTTCGTGATTGTCCGAGCGATCCAGTCGCGAGGATATGAGCGAGCACGCTGTGGAGACCAGCGTCCACGTTGGATGTTGTATTTCATTTCTCGACTGGATTGACGTGCTGCAGCCACAGTGTACTTCTACTCTGAAGGAGATCTTTGGCTCCTGAAAATACTCGGGGATTGGGAAGCATTCTCGCAACTCGTTGAGCAAGTTGAAGTAGCTACACGCCAGCTCGTAGTGATTCAGTGCTTCATATAACTTCATTACTACTATCTCGGCGCCAAGATGTGGCTGGCTGGTTCTATCTACTACTGAGTCTCTCGCTCAAGCGAGGTGGTGGAAGCTGCCTGTGAGAAGTCCTATTGCAAAATTCCATGACGTCTAGCAGCACTTGTTGCTGGTAGGCTTCAAGCTCTTCTGAGCCGACGACTGCAAGGCAAATGGTGGCTCGTCAAGCTGAATGCGTAGAACTGCATCGGTCTGGCGCACTTTGCTCTTGTCGGCGTTGTAGATGGCAATCACAAGGTCCTCGAAGGCTCGGCGTACATTGTGGCTCGTCTTGGCCGACGCGCGCTGCTGCATGAGCCCAAACGCAGCAGCCGTCGATTCGTGGAGCTCTTGGTCGACGTAGTTGGTGTCTTGGATCATCTGCGGCGATTCTAAGTCTACTTTGTTGCCCACGAGCATGATGCAGCCCGTGAGTGTGCTGCTCAGGTTTGCCGCCGCCTTGAGCTCCTTGAGCCAGTGTTCCTGGGCGTTGTTGAAAGTCTCGCGGCTGGTCACGTCAAACACCAGCAGCGCGCCCGCTGCTCGTCGATAGTGGCTACAAGTTGGTATGGTACACTTAAGGTGAGTAAACCAAGGTTGAGACTTCCAAACGCCAGGCAGATCCGTACGAACTGGTGATGGCGCGATAACGCTCTTGTCCAGCTAGTAATACACCTCCCGTGTTAGACTGCAGCAGCCAAGATAAGCGACTACAAGTCTCACCTGTGTCCCAAATCTGCGCCTTGATGCGTTTACCGTTAGGGTGGCGCACGATGGCGGTGGCGAACTCGACGCCGATGGTTGGTTTGCGCACGGCCGAGAAGGAGCGAGACACGCCTTGCTCATTGACGGCGTCTGAGGCGAGGAAAGTGGCGAGAAGGTTGGTCTTGCCCACGCCCGGGTCGCCTACCAGCACCACTTTTGGCAAAGAGAGAGAGGTCGTTAAGCAGTCAGACGTTGCAGGACGAGTGCAGCTTACAAACCTTTGTACAGCTCGTCGTAGTGCTGGTCCATGGTGACGCCCTGCAGCAATGCGAGGCTCGGATTGTTGCCTTTTTCGGGCTCGGAAACCGTTACCAGACTGGTACCGTCCGGATGGTACCAGCTAAATCTGATTACCACAAAGTAGTAACCGGCGTTATGGATCTGCGACATGTGCCCCAACAGTTGAAGAGACCTCAGCAATCGATCTTACGCTCTCGGCTCCACTACAATGCCCCACAACAATCATCTCTCCTTTCGACCCTGGTGAGGCTTTGACTCAAGAGCTTTGAGTTCTTGGTTAGTGAAGGACGGGACTTGCTGCGAAGTAGTACTCGGGCGCTAAAAAACTCCTCGAAGTGAGCATTTGAGCGCGATTGCACCTTTGAATGCTATTGACAACAGCTAACTCTCGCTGCAAGCGTCTTCCGGGAGTCCGCCGCATGTGGGCGGCTGCTGCGAGCACTCATCCTAGCGCACCACGGCACGAATGAATGGTACACATTGAATACACACCTCGTGAATTGACCAGCAAGAATCGAAGCGCCTTCGCAGACAGGCCAGCGGGGTCACGGCGACTCGTCGTGTGCGTGCTGCGGCTCCTGGTGGTGTCGGTGATCCCCTTACCGATGGCACCAAGCGCCAAGCACCTGGGCCACCATTAGCACTGGCACATGGAAAAGCATGGCCCATTTCCGATGAGCCGATGAGCTTCTACACTCGCTCGGTTGTTTCGTCGCCGAAATGATTGACGAACTTTACCTTTCACAGCGAGCGCGTGTCTGCCTACTGATCGGCTGGCGGTGACCTCGCTGCCTTGAGTTATCCTTTACTTCCCGGCAAGCGTACTTAATTAGGACAACGAGATACCTTCTCAAACAGCAGGTCCAATGCGAGGCTCCATGCCAGACAGCCCCACCCTGGTCAAATCGCGGAGCCTCGCTCTCGGCGCCAGCAACCCGCGCCGCTGAAGCCGAAGCACGGACGGATTACAGGCATTGCATACGCTACGTGCTTGTCGAACACCTGCGGAAACGTAGAAATAAAGCCGACGAACTGCTGGTGGCGACAGCTTGAGTGAGGCACCGGTAATCCGCGGGTTTTAATGATTGTTGCTCACAAAAATAGCATTACTGGGCCAATGGGCACGCGTGAAAGTCCGCCTTATCTCAATTCTTTTGGATCTCGTCGCTTCCTAGCCATACAAAATGCATGCTAACTGTTTCAACGCGGAAGGCTGCTTGGGGAGCCCGAAGAACTTGAAGGTTCTGGAATGGGTTTGGTGTGAAAGTGTACTTGGTTTTCGTATGGCCGAAAAAGACACGCGATCAGCCGCAATAAAAAGAAGGCCGGTCACGCGGCCAGCTGACGGCTCCACCCAGGGGAGCTCGCAGTCCGCAAAAGGCAGGCAACAGCGCACATCGACCAGGTCCACAAGCAACTTGCCACGCTCGACGAGCAGGTCTCGCAGCCAATTCGTATCCGGCCCAGCCAACAACCGCAGCACGTTGAAGTTGAGATCTTAAACTTCAGAAATTCAGATTCCACTAAGATTTTGACCATGGTCACGTCCACGAGGCCGATCCCCAAGCGTCCGACGGCCTCTGCGGCCTCCGCGCGGCCGCCCATGCAGCGCAGCCTCAGCATCGACAGTCGGAAGCCTCACGGACTCAGTCACGGGCTTCAGATGGACCTCAAGCAGGCTGTGCAGCTCGAGAAGCAGGAGCTGCACAAGAGAGGGCTCTTGCCGCCTATGGCCCTGGACATGCCGCTGCCCAAGGCGGCCAATGACGAGGAGGACGAGACACAGCTCTGCTCGTCGCCGCCCTGTTGGCTCTACCGCCAGCAGCGGCAGGTGCGTAGAGCGGCCTCTTTCACTAGCGGACAGCGCGCCGGCCCTCCTCCAATGCCGTGTTCCCCACCGGTGCCGATCCCGCAGAACCATGAAACCCAGAGACGCTACAGCGCCGCTGCAGGACTAGAAGAGCACATGACCCGCGAGCTGCAGCAACTGAGCAACTCGCAGTGCGAGGCCAGACTCTGGGACGAATTCTGGAACTACAAGCTGTCGTTCGAGTCCCGCGAGTCGTTCGAGGCCTCCAACGTCCAGGTGAAGGAGGGCGCGAGGGAGGAGCGAGGGAGGAATGGCAAGTTCAGGTCCGAGTCGTCCACAGCAGAGACGGTGATTGAGGACGACGAGGACGCCGCCAGCTCCGTTGGCCCCGAGGAAGACGAGCACGGAAACGTGTTCGAGATGGACGACCTATAGTTGGTAGCGGCGCGGACTGAGGGACCCATGGAGATACACCGCAAGTTGGAAGGCAATGGTGAGTAGTGGCGGGTTGCATCTCGTATGGTAAGACAGGACGTTTCGACAGGTAGTAGCAGTAGTTTAAGTGTGAGCTGAGGTGAAGGAGCGTCAAGGATGGCTTGAAACTAATATTGAACGACCACCTCGGTTCGTTTGTCAAGATTGTGCTCATTGCCACGGTTGTAGACCTCGTGTGGAGTCTTGGAGCTGTTGCTGGCGAAGCTGCAGCGTCGTGAACCGATTGCGGCGCATTTCGGCTGCCATGTGCTCCAGGCGTGTTGCAAGTCGATGGTGTGAGACCTCAGCGCTCGTCCCGTGGTTCTTCCAGCGCTGAAAGGCCAAGAACTCCTTGCCATGTTGCCAGCGGAACAGCACACTACTGAGGATTCGTGGCAACGGAGTTGGGGGTCTAGGAACGGCTCTTGCAGGTAGTTGGTATGCTATCTGACGCCAGTGCTCGAAGGCCGGTTGAACGGAAGCCAGGGCAACGATAGCGCTCTCCGTCACGCCCGAGCCGTTCATGGCTGCATGCTGCTGTTGCAGGTGGACGATCGCGAGGCGGCGTAGCCATCGGCACACTGTAACATGAGCAAGCTGTCTCCTGCTGATCACGAACGCAGGCGTCTGACAAAGACAACGCGAGGAGTGAACCATCGCAAGCTCTTGTTGTAACCACTGTGGGTAGTCTGCGAGCTTCCGACCGCTTTTGGCGTTGTAAAGTGGCTCGATGCTGATACCAACGCATTCCTCTGTACTTGTTTGCAGACTTTCGTTGACGATAGCTGCAATTGGCAGCAGCTCCTCGTTCACGCTGTCCGCTTCTCCCTCCAACACAAATTCCTTTTCGGTGGACCTGCAGTTGTCGCTGCTTAAATGATCAGAACATGCAGTGACTGTTTCCTGAACCACCTGATCATCAGACGCCATTGCGTCCTCTGTGTGCTCGAACGGAACGGCAAAACTTAGCCCGTTAGCGTGAAGGATGTCGTCATATCGGAGCTCCGTAATTCGCCTCAGCAGTCTCACATCCAAGCGCCCACGGTCGTTTTCAAGTACCATTTCCTCATCGTCGCCATCTTCGCCATCTTCGGTTCGGTCGTGTCGGGATGTTTCGTTGTCGCTGTCACCATCCGTGCTGGAATGAGAGCGTTTCCGTGGCAAGTTCCCAGCAGTGACGTACGTGTCGTACTGGTCTCGAAACCATGAGGGGAGAGGCACAATGCGATGGCTAGTTGGTTCATGGCCGCAAAATCCACACCAATGTGGGTTTCCGCATTCTTCATCCTCCCGGGGTCGTTCGTAGCCTTTGCAACCGCAAGTCTTGCTCTCAGCGTCGCAATGGAGGAACGCACGGTCTCGCTTGGTCAGCAACAGTTCACGTACTATCGTCCTCGATGCGAAAGATGGGACTACGTGAAGCGTGTAGTAGAAAGAAGACTGTCCTTCGTACTCGGCCTCCAGTCGACATTTTAAGTGTTTGATGAGAAAGCACGCGTTGTGCAAGCAGCCGGCTGCCAGTGCATAGATCACTGCAGTGTTTCCGAAGGCATCCAGTGCGTTCACGTCACAATCCGATCGCTCGAGCAGCATTGTCATGATACGACAAGCCAGAGAAGTGTTCGTGAAACAAGCGGCACGATGCAGCAACGTCACACCCACTCCATCGCCAGCCAAACGCCCTGGGCTAAGTTTGTTCTCCAATAACAGCAACGTCATTTCGGCATACACATCACCAGGGTGCTTAGCTGCAGCGTACAGACACTCGGTGCCTTCTGTCTCTGCTAGACATTTGCTCATAGGGGCTCTCGTGTTCACTATCCACTTCAAAGCATTTAATGACCCATTCTTGATCGCCGTTAGGACCAGTGCACACACAGAATGGTCTGGATTAGTACGTGGATCTCGGGTCAGCGCCATTGCTTGCAAGTATGATACCTGATCCAGCGCCACCGCGGACATCCACGGATCTTGAGTGCCAACACTGCGTTTGTATCCCTTGAAGCTTTCTACGATACCTTCTAGCTCCGAGCTCTTCACCATTAAGTTTTCATTGATACGGAGCACGCTTCGAAGTAGACCGACTACCCAGGGAGTAGTTGATATCTCCTCATCGACATCGCGGCTTGTCATCGATTCATGTCGACCGGGCTCCTCTTTTATCGTGTTTTCGTCTACCTTGACTCCCGAAAGACTCGTTTGCAGCAGTTTGGAGGATAGAACCTTGTACAAGTGATTATGCCCAAGCAGTCGGCAAAGCTCCAGTGGATTGCATTCGTCTAGTTCGTGACGTTCCTGACTCTCTTCGATGAAGATCCGCTGCCAGTCTACGTTGGAGCATTGCCTAGATAAACAACATTCTGCCACCTGTATAGCATTCCATCGCACTATAGTGTGAAGAATGCGGGCTTCCTTCAGCGTAACTGTGATGAAATGCATCTCAACGTTCCTGGGGTCAGATATCCAACAGTCTATGAGCCGCTCCATTAGGATAACACAGTCCTGACGAACCGCGTAATTCACCACCAAACGTACGAGCAAGTCTTTGCGCTCGCTCACACTAAGATGATGTTGAACATTCTCCCTGTAGAATAAGAAGAGTTTATCTCTGAGGCTGGGCAAAGTGCTGCTACTTTCGCTGTAATCGTCAGAAAGTGGGGCAGCAACAAATTTACTCCAATATAAACCTCGCTCTGCTCCAACTGGAAAGCTCAGCAGTAACCACTCCATGATATCGGCGCGAGTATGCATGACTATCCACTGCACCATCGTTTTACCTCTTACTCGCATCGTGTTCATATTTTCGAAAACTTTGGACTTGTCGGGAGAAATAGTTGTGAGACCGTCTGGAAACACGATATCAAAACAATCTTTAACAAAGGCGAGCGGGAAATCGTTCGCACACATGTGTACGATGGATCTAATTGAGGCGACTTCATGCGATTGCTGGCCTTGGTCTGTTGCACTCGAATTGATTTTCAGCAGATTCTCAGCACATACAATCAGAAATTCTCGGTAGTATCGGAATTGATCTTTGCTGTAGTAGCGTCGATCACCTGCTGCCGAGGCATGGAGATCAAAAACTGTGTCTAACAAAAGATATTTGTGCTCCAACCGGTACAATTCTTCTAGGAGGACTAAGGCACAATCTAAGTAATTAAGAGATAGTGTAAACTGAAGCCAAGTTGTCATCTTCGTAATTTGGTCGTCAGCCTCAATCGTCTTCCAGTGTTTGAATAGGGCACTAATGTAAATCAGCAAAATCTCCTTGCTCTTTTCAATTCTCGGCTCAATATTCTTCTGCCCCAGACGATCATTACACCTTTGTCGTAGATATTTATCCACACAGTACTCAAATAGCTGCCAGCTACCACTTCCGTGCAGATCGACATCATCTCCAGCAGCCTCACGAGTAGGTTGGATCAATTCGTACAGAAATTCTAGGTGCTCTGTCTCGATTGGTTTGAGTTCCCTAGGCTTTCTCCGTCCTTTATTCCAAGCCAACAGACCTTCGTAAATTATTTTCCACGGAGACCCACCTCGCGGGCAATCATGCTCACTTTCGCTACTTTCGTCTGCATTTCCCTCCAAATTGACACTCTTTGACTTCATTGACCACTGCTTTACACAGTACATCAATGTGTGAAAGTACTTTTGACTAAAGACCATTGCCAAAAACGCAGAGCTACTCGCAATATTTTCCAGATCGAGAAGCTGATTCAGCAATGCTTCCACCTGGCTAGAATGGGTTGAAGATGTTGTGAAGCACCAATTTATAATATCGTGGGTGCTGATTCGCTGAGCTCCATACTGGAGTAACATCGGAAGTACCTGCGGGTATCGGATAGACGTCCGTAGTCCTTCAACTAGCGATGGCAGAAAATGTACATTCATTTGTACTGATTCACCGTTCGCATCATCAGTATCACATACTCCGTCAGGATTCGCACCGTTCATCAATAGGAGCTCAACAATTGCTACTCGAGGATTTAGCAACGTATCGCCATGTTTCAGCCCGCACACCCGTAGTGCGAGCAATAAAGGTGGTAGAAACTGATACATGAAATCAATTGGAGCGGACGACGATGCTCTAGGCGTCTCACTGGCACTGGTGAACTTGCAGCGATCGCAAATTCCGCCATACTTTCGACATCCCAGCTCGTCTTCTGTGATCGCGACTTCACCATATCTGCTCGATTGTTTCTCGCTATCAGTCATTTTTTCCTCCGATTCAGAATGACGACTGCCGAATTGCCAATACCATAGCGACTCCACTGGATGCTGTACATTTTCCCAGTCCAGGGCGCTCTTTCTGCTACGCGTGGGGCTACCAGATACTGAATCAGTAAGAAGAGTTGGGGTTATGACTTTCTGTAACTTATTGTGACGGCGGCGTTGAAAGACAATGCCGCACGGTGCCCATGTTGCCTTTGGTACGTCTTCATTGTGTTTAGGTTGATGGGTATTGGTGGGAGACCCACACACGCTTGCACCAAGACTGATGAAGAGCTGAACGAGTTCTAATTCTCCTCTCCAAATGGCCAGATGAAGAGGGTATACGCCATCTAGATCGCAAACGTGCAATGACGGTGTGCATGATCGCGTTAAAAGTGTAGCAACTTGCAGACGTGTCAGTGGACCAACAGAGCCAAGCAAGCACCAATGTAAAGCAGTTCTCCCGCGAGCATCTTGAATAAGCGCAAGCTCTTCTGCAGCCTCATTTTGCTGAATACTTGTATTACCAGGGGGTTTTCCAAGCAGCAGTTGACAGACATCAATGTAACCCCTGCGTGCAGCACAATGCAACGCTGTACAGCCCGCTACATCCTGCAAACCCACCGGTAAACGTATCGTGGAAACCAGGAAATACACAACTGGCAGCTGTTGATTTTCACACGCTTCATGCAGAAGCGTTTGTTTCAGCTCCTGCAACTCCCAGTCTTCCTTCGAGCAGCCGTAAATCGTAACAATACTCTTCAGTCTCTCCAAGTCTCCTGACCGACAAACATCCCACGAATCTCCTCGACAACGCATATCCAGCACCTTCAAGCTTTCACCTCCAGCTCCACCAATCACCCGCTCTCCATCCAAAACCTGTCGACTGATCATCTCGAGCATTCGATCCGTCAACTGCCAAAGTCGCCGATACCGTTTGCTCTCCATTCTCATGTCTGCAGTCTCCAACGCCGGAACCCTCATACCATCTCGTCGATGCAACACCAACAACTCCAACTTCTCCAATGCATAATGCAGCGCAGAGCGACTGGAATTGTCTTGAACATAAACTTGCAGCTTGGCATCTCGACGGCGCAATAGTCTCTTGGCGACCTTCAAATGCTCGTTAATAACTGCGTGGTGCAGAGCAATGCGTCCACCGGCGTCTCGCTCCAGCACACACACTCCAGGTGCACTGAGTAAGGCTCGAAGTTGCTCTCGATCCCCAGTGGCGGCCGCTTGGTGCAATGAAGGGAAGTCTTTGCTGTGCTCGAAGATCAACTTCCGACGTTGAAGTCGACTGGAGCCATTTAGAAACGGCCAGTCGCTCAGAAGAAAATTCTTATCTTGGCGTTGCTGGAGCGTTAAAAATCGCTTCTTGCGGCGACGATACTCCTGTTCCAAGCGCTCGTCTTCGAGGAGGAAAGTGTTTATCTGGGCGGGTTGTGAGAGTTCTAGGACAGCGTTAGGGGCAGGAGAAGCGGCCATGACGACAAGATAGACGTAAAAAGGCGGTTAGAAATGGCTGCTACAGTTAGAAATAGCTGTCGCTACGGTTGCAGAGCAGAGAGACAGCTCGGTTCCAAACACGACCATCTCGCGGAACTCAAGAGCAACTTTCCATTCCCTGCAAGAGCATTTTGAAGCCATCTCCCATGGTCGCCCGGCATCACTTGACGATCGCTGAGAAGAACAAGCTGCGGGTCTTCCACCGCGAGCGACCCGACCTGACGCAGGAGCAGCTGCGCGAATGGGTGCACGCGCACCTAGGCAAGTGGCTGGGGCGCTCCACCATCGGCAAGATCGCCAGTATGCCCGAGGAAGTGTGTATCAACCCAGACGCCAAGCGCGTGCAGAGCGGCCGCTACCCAGAGATGGAACAGGAGCTGTTCGCATTCGTGCAGAGCCAGCAGGACGACCTACCCGTCCTGAGCGAGGGCCTGCTGTGGACCAAGGCCAACGAGATCCTGCAGAGGTTACGGGGACCTGCGCAGTCTGTGTCACTAGGCTGGGTGCAGAGATTCAAGAAGCGTCACGGACTGCACCGCTCCCAGCGGACGGTACACGCAGAGGATGCAGCTGTTGATATCGAGGTGGAAGGTTTTACAGGCGTAAAGAGACCGAGACAGGAAGTGGAAGATGGAGACGACACAAAAGATGAACAGGTGCAAAAGGTGGCGGTGCCTCCGTTGTCCAAGGGCAGGAAGCAGTTCGTGTCGGCGGACGACATTTTGCTGCTTACTCAGGTGCTGCAGACCAAGCCGTGGGCGTTCCAGCACGTGATGGACGGGTGGCAACAAGTAAGTGACCAACTGCGAGCACACGATGAGTTTTGTCTGGAAAAGACGGCGGGTGCTTGTCAAGCTCGTGTGGTTTTGTTGCTGGATCATTTACGGGCAGGCAATGCTGCTGCGCTGCGGAAGGCGGGCACGTCGGCCGAGTATGAACGCAAGCGTGAACTGCTGGTTGAGGTGCAAGCCAAACAAACGGCTTTTGAAGAGATACAGGAAAACGTGCGGAAGCGGAGAGGAGAGCCGTGTCTACCGTCGAATATCACGCAGCACGACGCTGCGGTAACCAAAGTTGGCGAAGTCGCTGCTGCAATTGCTGTAGCAGAGGCGACAGGTGAAGCTGACCGGGATAGCCAGCGCCGTCTCGAACTGCTTGAGATCAGGATGGAACGAGAGCTTGCAGAGCAGCGGCGACATGCCGACGAACAAGTGCGAGAGCTTGAGCGGTTGCAACGAATGCAGCTCGAAGCGCAGCAAAACCAGCACGCGCAACTGCTGGCTACCATCCAGCAGCAGCAAGCCATGATGCTGGACCTCATTAAGTCAGTTGCTGCACAAGGCAAGAACAAGGAGTAGGCATCAGATACTACTTGGTATGTCGATTGATTTATGACATTCAACCTCCAGTGAAATCACCATCGTAACAACTTGTTTTGCTTCGATCGTGTTGGCGGCTACATTGAAGCCAACCAACACTTCCAAACAGATTCTCGAGGATATCCACTAGTGCGATCACTTAGACGTTTATGTCTAAGTATGTGAGGGTCAACGGCGGACGAGGAGCACGGGTTTAAATGCCATCTGATGTCATCCCCCGCACGGGAAGTCAGCCACTCTCCGTTCACGTAATGGTCAAACATTTATGCATTTGCCACTGCTGCAGGTTGTCATGAGCCACATAGTAGAAATCGTCCAGTGCAGAATCGTCGGTTCTTCATTGCCAGCTCTGGGATAACAAGTCAACGTGAACTAAACGCGGCCGGGACCTTTCACCAGATCGAATACTTCAGTGCGACATCGCATAGATGAAATCAATCTCTGTCTCGTTCATGATTCAACCCGATGCACTCGCAGCAGTATCCATCGTAGACCAACTGTCGAAGTCGCCAAATGTAAGGGGAAATCGTGAATTGATCGTCACCAAGTCGCAAACTCGATCATTGTCCCGCTCTCGTTGCACGTCTAGAGGAGGCATGACACGTCGATCCACCGCCCAGCAGTAAACGGATCAGGGAACCGAATGCGCCTCGCGTGGAGGTACAGCCGATCGGCTGGATGTCCGCCGTACTTGTCATCACCGACAATCGGTGCATCCAGCTCTTGCGCGCAGTGCACTCGGAGCTGGTGCTTACGCCCGGTGCGAGGACTCAGCTGCAGCCACGCGCCGGTCGGCTCATTCCGATTGCTTCGGCGCAGCACTCGCTCCACCAAGGTGCACGCTGACTTGCTATCGACAGGGATCTTGACCTCCAGCCCCTCTAACCGCTGTAACGTTTCGTAGTTACCACGCTCCGATGCTACTAGCGCTTCATACGTCTTGTGCACGGCGCCACTTCTCAGCAGGTCCGAGAACTTCGCCGCTGCGAGGCGGGAGCGCGCCAGCACCAACACTCCCGACGTCTCCTTGTCCAGTCGATGCACCAGCTTGAGCTCCTGCTCCTGTTGCTGGTCCCCACCACTTCCTCTCAACGATTGGGCTATAGACGGCAAGAACCTCGCCAACGACTCTGTCAGCGCCGAACCATCCTGCAGCAGCCAACAGCAACAGCACAGCAAAACAGTCTTCAGCTTAGCTCTCTCTCTCACTCACTTGCTCATCAGCCGTTGTCACTTGCCTGCACTGCCAATCCGTGAGGCTTGTTCAGCACCACAAAGTGTTCGTCCTGGTGCACGATGCGCTGCATCAGTCGCTGCAGCTTTTCCCGCTCTTCAGCCGTCAGCATCTGCTTTTGCTTCTGCATTTTCACCTCTACCGACTGCAGCTTGGACCGGAAGAAATGCGCGTCCACGGCCACCACGCAGCCCTCGCGCAGCAGCGACTTGGCTTGAGCCGCCTGCAGACGCGGCTGGGTGTCGACCGACGGCGGCGGCTGCAGACGGATCCTGCGCTTGCGCAGCTGCGTCTGCAGGAAGCTCTGCGGCAGCGCCGGGAACTGACGCCGCAGCCAGCGGTCCAGCCGCAGCTCGCTGTCCTGCGCGCGCACCACGTGCCGCATCCAGCGGAGCTCCTGGCGCCACATACGCTGCACGACAAGGAAGGAGATGACTACCTGTCCCGTCACACGGCGCGTCAGCCACACCAACAAGAACAAGTCGATCTAGCCGCCTACTCCGCCAATCAGATCGATGCAAACGACACACCGCCAACAGCACAGCAGCACTGGAGCGCCGGCCAAGGCGACATGCCCCGCAGCCGCCACCACTTGACCATCGGCGACAAGAACCGGCTGCGGCGCCACCACCGCCAGCACCCGGAGCTCACGCAGGAGCAGCTGCGGGAGTGGGCCTATGCGCGCTTCGGCCAGTGGGTGGCGCGCTCCACCGTGGGCCACATCGTGCGCGCGCCCGAGGAAGCGTGCGCCAACCCGCAGGCCACGCGCTTCCAGAGCGGACGCTACCCGGACATGGAGGAGGAGCTGTACGCAGCGCTCGTGGCCAGGGCGGCGCGATTGGGCGCAGACCTCTCGCGGCCAGACGCGGGCGTCATGAGCGACGCGCAGCTGTGGGCGGCGGCCAACGAGATCCTCAAGCGCACGCGGGGCAGCGACGAGAGCGTGTCAGTGGCCTGGGTGCACCGCTTCAAGAAGAGGCACGGACTGCACCGTTCGCAGTTGAAGAGCGCTGCTGCTCTGGCCGGTGCACGTGGCAGTGACACGGAAGCGGAGACACAGGTGCTAGACATGCAGGAGCAGACGCAGGAGAGTGGACAGGTGGCAGCTGGAGAAGAGCAGGAGGCGCAGATCAGCAAGAGAGCGGCAATTGCAACTGGTTCTGCTGTTTCTGCTGCTGCAGGGGGCAACCGCTCCAACTTTGTGGCGTCGGACGATATTCTACTGCTGACGCACGTGCTGGCCACCAAGCCGTGGGAGGCTCCGTACGCGATGGATGGATGGCTGCACGTGGTAGAGCAGATGCGCGCGGACGCCTCGTTCCGGCTCGAGAAGACGGCGGGTGCGTGTCAGGCGAGGATCCATCTGCTCTTGGGCCACCTCAAGGCGGCCAACTTGACGGCGCTGCGCAAGGCCGGCACGGAGGACGAGTTCGAGCGGAAGTGCGCGTTGCTTCGGGAGGTCGCGACGCAGATGGGTGCTCATGAATCGAAGGCGATTCGTCCCGACGTCATTAAATTGGGGACCCACAATGGCAACGATACAGTTGCAGCACAGGTGTCAGCAGCGGTTGTCCGGCCAGAAGCTGCCTTGAGTGTGGGTATTCCCGACCTGGCCCAGGAACGAGAGCGGATGGCCCAACGTCGTCTGGAGCTGATGGAGCGCAAGATGGAGCGCGAGTTGGTGGCGCAGAAGCGTCACTCGGAGGAGCAAGTGAGTCGACTTGAGAAGCTGCATCGCGAGCAGCAGGAGGTGCAGCAACAGCAGCATGCTCAGCTGCTTGCCACGATCCAGCAACAGCAAGCAATGATGATGGAGTTGATCA
>KV723696.1:1056-24367 GCA_000500205.2 Phytophthora lateralis | reverse complement strand
AGAAAAATATCCAATTCCGGCGGGGGGAGTGAGGTGACTTGGGGCGTGACCTTGGAGAGAGCACTCCAGTAGAGAGCTGCATCAAACGGGATCATCACAGGGAGCTCGTCAGCTCTGAGGAGCTTGTCCTTGTGGAAGTGGCCCAATGGAAACGAGTTGCCGTCGTCATGCTTCATGATGCTCGCCATGATAAGCTGCATAGAGAGAAAGGTCTTGTTCAGCGTCGTGTAGGTCGTCCTCTGGAAGGCTTGGGGCTTTGCATTGTCTTGCTGCAGTCGGATCGGCACCTTGAGCGGCACGCCATATTCTTCGTCCTTGACCCACTCCCACTTTAACTTGATGGCCGGAATGACGTCCTCAATGAGCATGCGCCGATAGATATCACGTGTCATCGTCACGGGCCGCAGTTCGGTCACTCCAGCGTCGCGATTAACACTCTTACGCTGCGTCACGTACTCCTCCACCACGGGCACCCACTTTTCCGTCCCAATCCCCGCGTGGACGTGCCACGGCGCACAAAAACATCACCTTTACGATGTGCCGCTTGCTCTGCACGTGCTGGACAGGGGCTTCCTCACCCGAGGAAGGAAGTGTTCTGTGGCTGGCGATTTGCGAAGTGAGCGCTTGCGCTGGATATCTGCTGTCGGGGCGGGAAAATTCAAGCGATCGATTTCGGCAGGATATTTGATGGAACAATGTTGTGTACGGTTACATATCCGCGTTATTTTCCGAGCAGAGGTAGTATTTAGGTAAAGTTGCGCAGGCCTGTTAGCGCTCGCGAGCACTGAAATGGACAGTGTGCTTGTCACTTTACGCCGCCAGCTCTTTGCTAAACATCCGCACCAACTCTTTTTACCAGCATAATGATTTGGTTGATCTCTCAGTGTACCTCGTCAAGACTCGCGTACAAAACGACTTCCAACTACTTCTACTAAAATTTAAAATTTGATTGTTCAGAGGCTCATCAGTGCAGTCATCTCTCGAGTTACCGAGAGGATTTCCTCACAAAGATTCAGAGCAGATCTTGGTATATTTGCGAACATCATCTGAGCCCCAGGCCGCTACGGACCGATTATAATAGTGTGCACCTTTCTGCAGATTGACGAATGAGCTCCACATTCCCCTTACCATTGTTAGACATCACCCAGCCAACCATTTTGTACCGCCGAAAATAACGCACGGGCTGACTATTGTAGGCTGCCACACCGCATTTACCCTAAATTCGGATTTCATGTTCCATACACCATAGTGATGTATCGCGACACCAAAATTGAGCGCGTCGTTTCGTAACGGATCGCTGCTTGAAGGCGACGCTTGTTGCAAGTGCCTCTTACTCTTGAAAAAGATCGGAGCGACTCGTCGTCTCAGTAACCTCGACAAGAACTCCTCACGGCGAGAATGGGCCTCTTGAACCTGCTGCGTAAGCTCAAGAAGGACGACAGCGAGGCGCGCATCCTCGTGCTGGGGTTGGACAATGGCGGCAAGACGACCATCCTCAAGAAGCTCTCGGAGGAGGACATCAGCCACATCATGCCTACGCAGGGCTTCAACGTCAAGAGCCTGCAGGTGGACGGCTTCAAGCTCAATATGTGGGACATTGGCGGACAGAAGACTATCCGCCCGTACTGGCGGAACTACTACGAGCAGACGGACGCGCTGGTGTGTCAGGCTGCTCTACATTAGCTACAGGAGAGAGCGAAGGGACTAAACTGTGTATGTGCTCTTGATGTGTGCAGATCTACGTGATCGACAGCGCCGACCGCCGCCGTCTCGAGGAGACGGGCATGGAGCTCGTGACGTTGCTGGAGGAGGAGAAACTCTCCAACGTGCCCATCCTCGTGTTCGCCAACAAGCAGGACCTGCTGAACGCTCTGCCCTCCGGGGAAATCTCCACGGCGCTCAACCTGGCCACTATCCGCGACCGCACGTGGCACATTCAGGCCTGCTCGGCCAAAACGGGCGAGGGTCTGCAAGAGGGCATGGAGTGGATAGTCAACACAATGAGCACCGGACGGGAGGCCAAGTAGGAAGCGTGGGCAACAGGACAAGGAGCAGCGCGACAGGTTTGGTCCCGTGTAGCTCTCTTCGCCTACAATATCAACTCTCAGTACTGCAGATAGGCGTGCGATCCGGCACTACCTGCACGATATCAACAATCACCACCTTTTAAGATAACGCGGTTCCGTGTTAGATTTTCTTGGCTTGTGCACACCAACGCACTCCACGACTTTATTAGTGGGTGTACCACCCTGGTGTTACTTCCAATCGCAAGCGTTCGCTTACGCCTCGAACTCCACGCCAATCTTGACCTGCTCGGCCTGTGCAACGATGTCGGCGATCTTGACAGCCTTCTCGGCAGCGTCCTCCAGGTCGTCGGCCACAATCATCTTGATGCCTGACTCGGCGATAATCTTGCGTGCAGGCTCCACGTTGGTGCCCTGCAGACGGATAATGACCGGCTTCTTCAGGCCCAGGTCCTTGGCGGCAGCCACGATACCGGCGGCGATCACATCGCAACGCATGATTCCGCCGAAAATGTTCACCAGGATCGACTTGACCTGGTCATCGCCGTCCAGGATCTCGAAGGCCTTCTTGACCTGCTCCTCCGAGGCACCTCCGCCCACGTCCAGGAAGTTGGCGGGCGAGCCACCGTACAGCGAGATGATGTCCATAGTCGCCATGGCCAGACCAGCGCCATTCACGAGGCAGCCGATGTTGCCGTCCAGACCAATGTAGTTGAGGTCGTAGGAGCTGGCCTCCACTTCACGCGGGTCCTCCTGCGTCTTGTCGCGCTTAGCGAAGATCTCCTTGTGGCGGAACGCGGCGTTGTCGTCATAGTTGAGCTTGGCGTCGCAAGCGAAGATCTCGCCCTCGCGGGTCTCGGCCAGCGGGTTGATCTCCACGAGCGTGGCGTCCACACCAATGAACATGTTGTACAGGTTCTTAATCTGGGTCTCCAGTTTCTTGAGGACCGCGCCCTCACCGCCCAGGGCCTTGGCGAGGCGAGACACCTGCTCGTCCGTGGGGCCTGTAGAGATGTCGACGCTCTCCTTGAAGATGAGCTCGGGCGTGGCCTCCGCCACGTCCTCAATAGAGGTTCCGCCGGCGGGCGAGGCCACCATGACGGGGCCTTGCGACGCGCGGTCCATGAGGATCGAGAAGTACATTTCGCGGCGCATCCACACGCGCTCCATGAGGAAGACCTTGGCCACCTCAATGCCCTTCTCGCCCGTCTGCTTGGTCACGAGCGTCTCGCCCAGCATCTTCTTGGCGAAGTCCTCGGCCTGCTCCGGCCTGGTGCACATGTGCACGCCACCCTTGAAGCCGTTCTTGAACGAGCCGAGGCCACGGCCGCCTGTGAGTGCCTGCGCCTTGATCACCACGTCCACGCCCTCTGGTCATTAGAAAGATATTTGTTAAACAAAATCTTCTCTTGGTCTATGCACAATAATGGAGGGCCGAGAATCGATTTTCCCCCTCCCCCTCCGCTATTTTTAGCCGTACGCACCACGGTCACCGCGGATCTTGTTGAACGCGGCCTTGGCCTCGGCCGGGGTGTCGGCGGGGATGCCCTGGGGCGTGGCCACGCCGAAGCCCTTCATGATCTCCAGCGACTGGAACTCGTGCAGGTTGAGGCGACGCACCTGCGCGTTCTGGCGCGCCGGCATGGACAGCAGCTTGGGGTTACGCAGCACGCGGCCGAACATGGTGGACACTGGGACGACGGTGCGGGTGGCTGAAGGCGTCTCGGGAAATGATACGGAGCTCCCCCGGCCCCACGAATATGGGGCGCGTACCGTGGTTAGCAAAACTTTGGCAGTCGTCTGGGATTATCACTGTTGAGCTCCCCCGCCGTGTAATTCACTATTTTGCGGAGGGGGCGGAAACATGGAACGCAGTCCGCACGCATTGGCTAAAAAGGGAATAAATTCGATGATTGGACAAAAAGTCCCTGACTTCATACTTGAACTCTGAAGGGCGCATCTTCAAGTACACAAAACGTACACTATGTTAAAAGCGACGATCGCGCGTAGCGCGCGTCAGATCAAGGCCTGCTTTGCTTGACGTCCGAAGTGTCCGTGTCAGTCTTGGCCATGGAAGCGCTGCTTGAGTGCGTGAGGTTCAACACATGAGTGAGGCGCATCGGCCGACAACGCGTGTGAGACAATTGCCGATCGCCTGTCAGCACATGTACCGCCGGGATGCTACTGGTAGGCGTCAACAAGTGCTCTGCAAGGCCTGTCGCGGTTTCGAGCTTGTGGCTGAGGTGTCATTCTTTGATTTCCTTCCTTTGTTGAGCGCTTTGCTCTAGTTCTTCGTGCTGGGGCGAAGCGACTGCGAGACGACATACCGTTTGTGCAGCAGCGGATACACGTGCATGATACCTTAGCGCAGTTTGCTCGAAGTGCGGTGTCAAAGACATTGCATTGCTGCTGGATGGGGAACAAGAAGCTCAAGCGGTCAGCAGAAGAGATGCAAACGCTTGTGGTGGTTGCGCGGCTGGACGTCTTGCGCATCGAATCGTCTCGAATGTCGAAGGCAAGTGGACAAGCGGGGTTGGCTATCCAGTTGCTGGAGTGCATACAGCTTCCGGTAGTGATACTGTAGCCATTCTTCCCCAACGCTTTTGCAGGTGGCAATGTCAACGCCCCCGACCTGTCAGTCTTGCCTCGTCGCACGTAACTTAAGCGAGAGATTTAATGTGGTGTGTGACACACACCATCGTGAGGTGCCACACACCATCTCGTTCTTCAAGCAATTCGCAACTTCGAGCAGCTCTTCCAAACGCCGGTCCATGGCGTCTGCTTCGTCCTTCAACGCCACTCTGGCCGTGCTGCTGGCCGCCAAGTACTGCCGCCAGTATCCGCTCTTCCACTGGCGCGAGGAGGCGCTACCGGCCATGGGGAGGCGCGCCGAGAAGTACTGTTTCCAAGTGGATATGCTCAATCTGCAGCAGGAGAGCTGCGGTGAGATGCTACTGGCGCTGCTGCCCACTCAGCTGAGTCTCCTGGACTTCCAGAAGGAGAACACGCTGTACAAGCTCAAAGCGCTGCTTGTTACGCTCAAGGTGCGACGTTTTACGCTCCAAATTGACAGAGATACAGGATAAAATATGCTTACACTTTTGTTTGTGCCTATATTGCTGCAGCACCCATACATTCTACCCGTCATGGACATCTATTATTCCAAGGAGAAGAAGGCGCTGTTGGTGGTGCAGCCGTTTTCACCCGTGGGCAGCATCAAGGACCGCATCTACCAGGTGGACAGCCCAGCGAAGCCTTATGACGTCAAGTATCGGCTTGAGAACGCCCACCCGCTGCCATTCGAAGAGATCGCCAAGTTCTCACGCCAGATCCTGGAAGCTCTGTCTGGACTGCGGTCGAAAGGGCTCGTGTGCGACCACTTGCGGTCGACGAACGTGGTCATTGACGACGGCAACGCGCGGCTTGCGGAGATCTACACGCCGCTGCTGGCCATTGATCGCTACAAGGACAGTCGCGAGTTAACAGTGAGTCTTGAACAGCATATGGACATCGACCTACTGCTGTTTGGGCAGATTTTGTACGAAATGGCCACAGGGATGGAGCTGCTCAGCTCGCAGCCCGAAGAAGGGATGCTCGAGATGTTGGCTCCGGAAATTGCCGAAGTGCTGCAGGCAATATTTTACTACCCAGACGCGCTAGCTCCGCCGGAACTGGCACCTCCTTCAGCTTCATCGTCAGCTGGAGCAAAGTTGGAGAACAATAGCGCCGAATTCGATGATGCCGCATCAGTTAGCAGCACAATTAGTAGTCGCAACAAGAAACACTTGTTCATGGTAGACGTAGAGCGGATGCTGGAAGATTTTCCGCTGTTCGTTGCTGCCCGTGACGTGCCGCCAGTCCGGACACTGTTCTCTGGGTTTCGTCTGGACTCCGGCATGAAGAGCACCATCAAGTACAGCATGCGCATCAACGTGAGTCGCAGCCAGGCGCACATCGTGCACTACAACGACCAGGAGGCGCTGCTGCGCGCTCGCCAACGTGCCGAGCGTCGCGTGTATGAGGAAAAGGAGAAGCAGCAGCAGCGTATCCAACAGCTCATGCCCAGCAAGAACCCGACCAGCAAGGGCAACCCGTACAGCAGCAAGACTATGCCCTCCAGACGAAAAACGTACCGCGCTGACAGTTTTCGCAAGCACGCACAGCGCACATTGTCGCACCCTGACAGCAGTACATCCAACGCGAGTGCATCCAGTGCCTAAAGAGAGAGAGAGGCCTTCATCAACATGGTAAATGCATTCTAGACACCTGTAATGGGTCGATCCTAATGAAGTTCTGCAACGTTGTGGTTGATACGCGATGCAGATCCTCAAAGCGGCGAATCAACCGAAACGACTCTGCGTGACGACTCTCCAGTTCGGAAGGACCTAACCAAGACAAGACTAGCAGCATGTCGTGCGCGCTGAACGAGCCGGCAGCGGATATGACGTTGGTAGACCTTGAGACGGGCGAGCAGAAGCAGCTACTGGAGTTGGTGGAGTGCTCAGACAAGTACACGATCCTGACCTTCTACGCTACGTGGAGCAAGGCGTGCGAGCCCGAGGTGGAGCTCATGGAGGCCTTCAGTAAAGACGGCCACGACAAGCTCATCAACTTCGTGTTAGTGAGCTTGGACCAGAACGTCGGAGAAACAATTGCGTTCCTGGACACGACGAACGAGAAGACGGGCAGACCGCGCGTGTGCCGGAACTACAGCCAAGAAGACAAGCCTACCGTGCTGCAATACGGAGCGACTGAAGTGCCTGAGCCGTACGGTCTACAGAGCGTCCCGCACACCGTCGTGATCGACCCGGACGGCATTATCCGCCGAAACGGCGAGAACTTCCACTGGGATGACATCGCTGCCTTACTGCGCCACCGCCAGGAAATGACGGATACCAGCTACTTGAGCAAGATCATGACGTGGCTCCTGCCTCCAATTACAGCGTAAGCAGCACGTCGAAGGGTGAGCCACAGTGCTCGGAAGAGACCAGAAGCAGAGGGAGGCGCAGCAGTACATGGTAATTCCGACACCAGGCTTGCCTTCGCATGAATGAATAGCTCTAGCAATGCAAAGAATCATTGCCAGCATCTTCACTCTACCGGTGTTGTTTCTTTGGTCGCAGTTTTGTCCTTCGTGATCAGGAACAGCTCGCACTCGCCCGTGTTCACGAGCTCTTGCAAGAACCGGTAGCACTCACTTTCACTTTCAAACGACTAATGAAACAGCATACAATCCACAAAAACCGCATCAGCACCACGTCAAACCGCTCAATCTCCAGACTTTCCTACCACCGGAGCTGGCAGCTTGGAGTCCAAGTTGTAGCAAACGCCTCGAATCTTGCGGACCGCGAACCAGTGTCGCTGCATCCATAAACTGCTGAAACCCGTGGTCATGACCACGTTGCAAAGCACTCCCTCGGCCTCATCCAGCTTCACCAACTTGTCATCCACCGGTAGGCGCTTGTCCAGCCACTGCATCACGTAACCTGGAAAACAGTATTCAGCCATCCTTCCTAGTAGTCTTATGGTACACTATTCGACCTTTTTGCTGAAGAGCGAGTGTCAGTGCATTTACGTCGTAGTTCCCAAGGGCGAAAGGGGCTCTGTGGGGGTTCCAGACCCAGTTCATGAGGCCATTACCGGCGTCCGGGTGGGTTTTGGTCGCCAGCTCCTCGCACGCTTCGTCCAGTGCGGCTTTACTGAAAACGGGTCCTGATAGAGTATTAGTTATGGGGTTTATATGCTTTTGACGCTCTTGAGACGAACCTTGGAGCACGTTGTTGAGCGCGTGGAGGCCGCAGCGGTAGAGCTGCTGCCGCTCATGGTACAGTTCCTGCCCGGCCATCGCGAACGAATTAGGTGACGTTTTAAAGGACGAATTAGGGGGAGGAATTAAGGGTGGTAAGGGGTGAATTAGAACGGGGCCACTTCAACTTGAGAGATGGCTACATTTTGTGTCATTGATTGAGGTTTCGTAACGGAGCATGCGATCATGAAGACCATGGTGGTTTTCCATGCGCGTGTGCACGCTGCAATGCTAGCGAGAATGTGAGATAGCATTGTCCTGTTTCCAGCCAAGTTGAGAAGCCACAAGTTTCAAGCAACCCCACTGCAACTTGCTACTCACCAAGCAGCCGCAGTCTTTTCACCATGGGGAATCGTGGTAGCAAGGCCAAGAATACAGGCGAAGAGGGACCGGAGGCAGGTGCTGTGGCACGCTCCCAACCCAGTGGCGAGTCGACCAGCACCAACCCGTTCAAGCCCAACAACCGGAAATGCACGGACGTGCTGTGCTTGCTCTTCTTCGTCGTCTTCTGGATCGGCATGATCATCATCGCTGGCGTCGGATACCAGCACGGCAAACCGCAGCGGCTCATCTACGGCACGGACTGGATGGGACGCACTTGCGGTGCTCAAGCTGAAAAGACCGACACCGTGCCGGCCTACGACTTCACCGACTACAAGTACATGATCTACCCGCGTTTGTCTGAAGACCTCATGGCCCTCTCAGCGTCTGGCATGAGCGCGAAGCAGCTAGCTCGCCCTTCGACGCTGCGGAAGTTGTTCGGAGTGTGCGTCCCATCCTGCCCGGTTCTCAGCGACAACGGCAATGATGTCTACGTGCACGCGTACCTGGACTACACGATGCACATGGCCCCGGTAAACGAGGACGACCAGAGCGCTGGTGCCGCCATGGAGTACGAGAAGGCTGGCTCGCCCTGGAAGCTCATCACCGACTCGAGCAACGTGCTCTACCGCTGCGTGGAGCTCACCAAGATCGAAGTCACGCAGCACGCTCGGTGCGTGGACGACTGCACGGACGAGGAACAAAAAAGCTATGCGGCTGGTACACCCTTGACGTGTGGCACCGATGAAACGAAGAACCCATTCCGAGACTGTGGTGACCAGACCTGCGCCAAAATGGTCACTGCACTGCGTCCCAATTGCACAAGTCTCGAGACAACTCGTGAAGAGCGCCAGATCGGTTCCACCACGGACGACCCCATCACGAAGATGCTGAGTCGCAAATGGTACATGGTGGCGCGTTGGCTGGGCGACTTGCAGAAGGCCGCCTTCCCTATCCTGATCTGTGGCGGGTTGTTCGCCATGGTGCTCGGCCTCTTCTGGCTTGTCCTGCTCCGCTACTGCGCTGGGCTCTTCGTGTGGCTCGTGATCGTTTTCGTCGTCATCATGCAGATCGTGGTCACCGTCTTCTGCGCGTACGAGGGCAACTTGATCGACAGCACGAGTATGCAGAGCTCTTTGACCAGCATGGGCATGTCGAGCACCAAAGCACAAGCGCTCACTGCTGCAACCACAACCTACATCACGTCGGCGGGTATCACTGCTGCCGAGGATCAGGCGCACTACTGGGCCATCGCCTGCTACGTCCTCACCGCAATCGATGCGCTGCTGCTTCTCTTACTGATTTTCATGTGCGGTCGCATTCGTATCGCTATCGGCATCATTCGCGAAGCTTCGAAGGCGCTGCAGTCCATGCCCATGCTCACGCTTTACCCGATCGTGCCCACGTTCTTCGCAGTGGGTCTTGTGGCGTACTGGTTGGTGGCCGCTGCCTATATCGCTACATCCGGCGAGGTGTCGCTCTCTGAGGTGGCTGGCACTGCTTCCAACGTTACTGGAACGAATATCGTAGTCCCCGTTGAGATGAAGGAAAACAACACCATGCACTACCTCATGATCTACCACCTGTTCGGGCTGCTCTGGACGAGCCAATTCATCCAGGCTGCAGCGTACGCAACCATTGCCGGCGCCTTCTGCGAGTACTACTGGACCCTGGACAAGCGTCAAGTCCCTGCGAGACCCGTACTGCGCTCCATGTGGCGTACTATTCGCTACCACTTCGGGTCGGTGGCTTTCGGCAGCCTGATCATCGCCATTGTGCAGTTCTTGCGCATTGCGCTCGAGTACGTGGACCAGAAGATGAAAGCCGCCAAGCAGGGAAACGCCATCGTGAAGGTGGTCATGATGTGCCTCAAGTGCTTCCTCTGGTGCTTCGAGAAGTGCCTCAAGTTCCTCAACAAGAATGCCTTCATCATTATGGCCATGAAAGGCCGCAGCTTCTGCCCGTCCATGAAGGACTCGTTCACGCTGCTACTCGCCAATGCTGCGCGTGTCGCCACAGTCAGCATCATCGCGCGCTTCCTCATGATTCTCGGCAAGATCTTCATCACCGGCTTCTGCATGCTCTTCATGTTTGTCTTCATCAGATACCCACCAACACACCTCCCAAGCTTCTTCATGGGCGACCTCGCAAGCGTCAGCAGCCCCATTTTCCCAATGCTTCTCACTGGTATTCTCAGCTACGCCACGGCCTCCTTCTTCCTCGATGTCTACGGCACCGGCATCGACACGATCCTGCTCTGCTTCTGCGAGGACTGCAACGTCAACAAGACCTCCGAGCAGTACTACATGAGCGACGAGCTCGTAGCCTTCATCGAGGGACCTGCCAAGCATAACGCCTTCACTGTTTACCAGTCTCGCAGTGTCTCCAATACCCGCGACAGCGTGGCCGCGACAGCTCCGCCAATTTTCCAGCCACACACTGGTCCCATCACGAAGGGCACGTGAGTCAGCGCCATACCGCTATCTAGCACAACAAGTACATATCTCGATGATACCCTCACCTGCTAAGTTACAACGACTCGTGTTGCATTTACCTTTATGAGCTGTCTTCGTACCTGTTTTCTCCCTTACTGGGTCACCCTTCACGCCTCGACGGAGTGCAAACTGTCAATTCCAGAAATTGCATCACAGAGTACGTGCACCTCGTAGTTGGTACCTTGTGTTGGTAAAGAGAGCGACACGTGAACCTTGTGCTTCCACGCTACGTGCTTCACATGGACAAGCTCCTCTCCTGCAGCTTCTTTCTTGATCAAAATCACGTAGAAGCCGTACGGCTTTGGCTTTTGAAGACGCGACGTGAACGCTAGATTCCTCCCGCCCTGGTCGTTCAACCCTGTCAGCGCCACATCAACCACTTGCTGCTTCTGCTTCACCTGGACATCTACTCGAAGCTGCGGAACTCCCTCGGCCACACGGACGAGCTCGTTGATCTTGTGCTTTGTCAGACCGCTGGGCCGGCCTCTCTGCTGCTGCGACTGCAAACTCTGTAGACGTTCAAAGATCTGCGTTTTCTTGTTCTTCACTGCGAGCGCTGCTTGAAGATCAGCAATGTTCGAGACCTTGAACTGCTCCCTCAAGAGCTTCACAACCGACTGGGATGCATGCGGCAGCTGAGCTAACGCATCGTCGGTACCAGTGCTCATTTCATCCGGCCATCGACCCTGGACAACCGCTTGAGACAGGCGAATGCCAGCGAAAACCAGGTCCGTCAACTTCAGGTAAGCGCAGAGATCGATTGCTGCACTGAGTAGACGTGGCAAGTGGTCGAGCAGAGTTCGCAGGTCATTCACGAAATCGCTTGATGGTAGGCGCATGCCCATCAGGTGCATTTGTAGCACCAACAGCGCCTTCACCTCGCTTCCGTGAGTCTCCAACAGTGCCTTCTGACGCTTCGGCGTGCTGGTGAACAAATGCTTCAACGGTGAGAACTTGACCTTCGCGCAGAGGTCCACGATGAGGTTGCTCATGATCTCGTTGTGGCGCAGCGGAATATCACGCAGCTCCATACTCGACTCGCAAATCACGCACAGCAGCTGTCGTGTGTTGGCTTGAGCAGCAGCTGTGGCATTAACTTCTTTCTTGCTGGAAGCAACGGCCTTCAAACCAGTGAGCATGTTGGCTATCGTGCGCACATCCACGTAGAGTGAGGCCGCGAGTTTTCCAGCGAATGTCGGCTCGAACGATGATACACCTCCAGCTTGTGATGTGGAGATGCACTGGCTAGACTCTAGCTGCAGCATCGTCGAGGATATCAACTGTTGGAAGAACGTTTCCAGTTCATCCTGCTTGCTGGGTTTCTTCGGGTGTTTTCCCTGCTTGCTTTGCTTCCCAGGCGTTTCGTGTGGAGAGTTAACAGTTGAGTTATTGGTGCCAACTCCATAGAAGCTTGGGTTCTTCAGCACACGCTGGAAAAGTAAGCTCCAGCTCAGATAATCCATCACATCCTTAGTCGTGTGAATCAGTCCTGCTGCGATCTCGGCGTTCAAGTGGTTGGCCAAGATATGCGGCGCAGCGTTCCCACCCAGACAAGACTCGACCGCTAGGGGCTCGTACAAGAAGCGTTGGGTCATGTTCTTCTTGCTTTCTTCCACGAGCACACACGCGATGCCCTTGTCATCTAAAAGCGGGCGTCCAGCCCGGCCAATCATCTGTAGCAAGTCGCTCAGCGGGTACGAGCGATACCGACCATTCTGGAAGTACTCGGTACTCTTGATGACAACAAGGTGCGCCGGGAGGTTCACCCCCCACGCCAACGTCGATGTCGAAATCACAACTTGAATGAGACGGTCCTTGTACAGTTTCTCAACTAGCTCTCGGTCTCTCCGTGCCAGTCCAGCGTGATGAAGTCCAATACCAAAGGACAGCGTGTGCTTGAGGGTTTCATCCGCAATCTGATTCGACTGGCAGATCGAGTCCATGACCGCTTCATCCATTTTCAGAAACCGTTTACTCCCATCGCCACCCTCGTCAGAAGCAACGCAGAACTGGATCAAGTCCAGCGCTGTCAGCTTGGTCTGTGCCTTCGACGACACAAAAATGAGTGCAGGCTTGTCTGGAGAGTGCGTCTTGATAGCCATGAAGGTGGGTTTGTTCATAGCTGCCATACGCGCCACATAATGGCGCTCCGGGAACCCTTGAATGTGGACATCCATTGGCACGGGGCGCACAGACGCACGGAAGTTGTACACTTGACCGCCATTAGGGTTGTTAGCATGGCTTGAAGTGATTCCCCCCAGCCACTGACCCACGTCCCCTGCGTTTGCAAGCGCTGTAGAGAGTCCAATCACGCGAATTGGCGGGCCGGAGCGCGTGAATCGCCTGAGCCGACTGATCAGTACCTCCAACACAGCACCGCGCGGAGCTTCGCCTACCAAATGAACTTCATCCACGACAACGAGCGCCATTTGAGACATCAGAGCTCGACCAACCGTACTACTTCGAGTCAACAGATCCCATTTTTCTGGCGTTGTGACCACGATATCAGCCTTGTTCAAGATGAACTCCACGTTAACGAGTGTGTCGCCAGTAACTTCCACCACCTTCTTGCGAAGATGTGCGTTGTTTTCGAAGCGCGCTTTCCATTCTGCCACCTTCTCACGAGCGAGAGCCTTCATCGGCGCGATGTACACAATAAGTGATTGTGAGGTGCGTCGACCACGGCATGTCGGACCTGCTGGAGCGTCCGAAGCGCCCTTACCTTCACTTTGAGCATTCTCGCTAAGCTGTTGCTTTTTCCACACACGCAGCATAGCCAACTCAGCACACGCCGTTTTCCCGCTACCAGTCGGCGCACAGAGCAGCACATTTCCATTCTGGTGGTAAAGCTGGTGGAATGCTTGAGTCTGGATTGGGTTGAAATACTGAAACTTCCCCACGTACAGTGCTTGATACACAGGGTCGTCGAGGGACTGCAGAGGTTGCGGGTGAAGGCGAAGCAGCTTTGTGTACATGTCGTCCTTCTGCTTCTTCGTCTCGGCTACGGTACTTTCGCTCGGCGTGTAGCTCACCTCGTAAAAGGACTCGATTCCAACAAAACGATCAGATAGGATGCGAATCACATAGTTTGCTTCACCCTGATCTTGTGAGACGAACACGGGCAGGTAGCACTCCATCTCGAGCGTCTGGGTGCCTGCCTTCCACCCCATGAACCGGCTCTGGTGGAGCACGAAGTACTCCGAATGGTAGATGTAACCCGTAATTGCGTCCTCCACCCAGAGCCACGAGGCCAGCGTCTTACCCTGGAAGACACCCTCCTTCCACTCTGGAAAGAGCGGATAGAGCTCGAATGTCACCTTGATCATGTTACCACCAAACGGTTGCGTTTGCACATTGTCAATGTCAATGAACGGGACACTCTGCACCCATTTCTTCACCTTGGCATTCAGGTTGAAAGCGTCAGGGTCGACCACCGCGTCGTACAAGGTCATATTGTGCCGGCGATCAACTTCTCCAATGATGTCCAGTGGAACATTCGGAAGCTGCAGCATCGCGTTTTGGTCCCACCACAACTTCTGGTCGATACACTTGGCAAGCTGCAGGAATTTCTCAGCCTTGCGCGCGCTGTTCTTCTTCAAACAGATTTCAAACAACGCACGGCACACACGAGAGCCGTTTTGGGCGACGTAATTCGTGTCGGAGATGAGTGTGAACGTCGACACACGGGCACGACCGATCATACTCTGCAAAAGGATATTTGTCTTCCCTGTGTAGGTGTCCATACCACCACCAAGGATGTCATAACGGCAGAATCTGCGCTTCAGCTTCTCCAGCTCTGGCATCTCTTCTTCGCGCGATTTTAGCTGCCCAAATTCGTTGCTACTGCAGAGAACCAACAGCACCTTCTCCCAGTCGAGATCGTCTTCGTCGTCTCCCTTCTGGCCTGCCTTGCTGTCAAGCAGGTCGTTGAACGTCTCGATCGAAGAGTGCTGAATGTAGAAGTGACTTGCCACACGCCCCATCGACGTCACGGCAAATGCAATCTTGCCTTCTTGGTCGGATCCCAGCTGGACCTTTTCACGTAAGATCTTGATCATTCGACAAGCGGCCAGCTTCTCAGCAGCGTCCATAAGTAGCTGTCTGCGCCGTGCAAGCAGCATTGGGTCCTCATTCACGTCGTCTAGCTTCATGCCGTAGGCTAGCGGGTTCTTCCGCATACGCACATACAAGTACGTGTAGCTAAGCCACGTACAGGCTTCCTCAAGGTTGCTAACCGTGCCTGAAACGATCTCGGCGTTCAAGTGATCAGGCAGCGCCTTGATAAGCGCCGATTCCATCGGGATACCTGTTGTCAGCAACCGCAAATAGTGAGGTAGCTGATCTTGAGTTGTCACCAGTACGGCATCACCACTCGTATCATACTGTGGACGACCAGCACGGCCAAAGATCTGCATAACATCTAGCATGCTGAGCTGTGTCATGCCGCCCTTGTCCGCGTTGTATACTTGGGTGCCCTTGATAAGAACAGAGTGGGCAGGCAAGTTTACACCCCAGGCCAGCGTTGCGGTACAGCACAGCACGCGGATGTAGCCCATTTCGAATAGTTGCTCCGTCAGGTTTCGATCACTGCGCAGCATACCAGCGTGGTGGATACCCAAGCCGTACCCCAGGAGCTCCTTCAGTTCTTTGTTACGGCTTTTTTGAACACGCTCTTGTAAGTTGATAGGCATCTGCAGCTCTTGCGGCGGTAGGAATGCTTCCAGTGTACCAGGATCTTCTTCGTTACCACGCGAGAGCTCGACAATGCTATGCATCGTAGCTGCTGTTTCTTTTCGCGAATGGACAAACACCATGACTTGCTCGTTGTGCTGGACCTGCTTTAGGCAATGGGCCAGCGTGAGTTTGTTCATCATCAACTGGATTTGGCGCTGGCGACTCATGTTGGCGTTCGCGGCCTTCTTCTCTTTTGCAAGATCCTCTTCGCTCATTGTCACAGTTGAGAGCGCCGCAGCACTCAAGCCAAGCGCATCCTTCAAGTTTGCGTTTGTACTCACACCGATGAACGTTTGATCCAGAGGCACGGGTCGGTATGTCGAGTCGAAGTAGAACAGCCCACCCTTGCCACCGTTCGTTGCTGCATTTTGCATGCGTGAGTCTCCACTCGGAACGTACACGCGCAAGAACGACGCGACGTCAACGTAGTTCGGCAGCGTCGCCGAAAGACCGACGATACGGATCATGCTCTGCGTACTCTCCACACGCCGCAGCGTGCGTGCCACGATAGTCTCAATAACGGGACCACGCTCATCAGCCAGCAAGTGCACTTCATCGATAATGAGAAGCTTCACCTGGCTAAGAAGTGACTGTTGAGTGCTCGACTTCCGCGTAATAACGTCCCATTTCTCCGGTGTCGTCACAATCACGTGGGTCTCTTCGATTTCCTTCTTCGTGAGCTGCATATCACCTGTAAGCTCGCGCACCTTCAGTTTGAGAGCCTGCAGACGCTGGCCAAACTTTGTGACCACCTCTTGCGCGAGGGCCTTCATGGGAGCCACGTAGATGATCTTCATGTTGGCCACACGTTGACTAACAGACTGGTCCTGATGCCGGTTCATCTGCGTCTTGACCTCCTGAAGGATCGCGAGCATTGCCACATTGGTCTTACCAGCGCCCGTGGGGGCACACACCAACAGGTTCTGGTTCGAGTTGTAAGCTGCGTCAAACAGCTTGGACTGCAGTCGGTTGAGCGTCGTGATTCCATGGAACGCCGTCTGCGCGAAAGCTTCAAGGCTCGAGATCGACACCAGCTTCTCCTCTTTCCCCAACGCTTTCTTCGCATGCGCAGGGATAAACACATGCTCGTACCCCTTGAAGTGTGTTCTCTTCGTGTTCGAGGGCAGTGAAAGCGCCCCCGCCGACGTCAACTGACCCGCCGCAGCCGTTGATTCATATCCTCCTTGCAATTCTCCAAACTCCCGCTGCACGAGCGACGTCGACTGCAGTCGTCGTTCTTCCTCCGCATACTCTCGCTGGAGCCTCAGCACTTCCGGGTCGTACCCAGCTGCTTCCAGCCAATTCAGCTCCTCTTCTCCCCCTCCATTCTGTCTGTTGGCTCTGCGTAGCGCCTTGCGTTGCTGTCTCTGAAACTGCTGCTCAGCTTCCGTCTGCACACTGAAGCCCGCGTGTCTCGCACCTCCTGTAGCGAACTTTTCCGCCATCTCCATCCTGCTCTGCGCGTCCTGTAGCTTCTGATTCGTCACAGTAGACTCAGCAAGCTCCTTCTGGTGCTGCACTGCAAATGCAATGAGGTCCATGCCTTCCACGCCCACAAGGCCGAAAAGTTGGGCCTGCACTGTATCAGCGTCTCCAGGACTGCTCTGCACTGTTTGCAGCACGGACTCGGCCAGTTCCAGCGTCGTGAGGAAGCAGTTGTCACCGTTGGCGGCTGTGTGCGTGGCGCAAGCCGCTAGGAGCTCTTGTGCCGCGTCTTTCTTGAACTCCTGAGCCTTGGGCTTGATCTCCTTGGTCTGGCGCTTTCTCGAGGTCACCACGGCGCCCACAGCGCCCGCTGCGGCCTCGCGCTCGTTCGCGGCTCGTAGCGCATTATGGTCCACTTGCAGCACCTTCAACAGGTCGCGGCGGTGCGTGGGGAGCGAGATTTCCCACAGTTTATCTGAGGACAGGAACGGGTCACGGAATTCGGTGATTTCCCGGCCCACCTGCGGCGGTGAGAGCCGCTGAGACTCGCTAAGTGTTGCATCTTGACTGGTGAAGGTGGCGGACGCGGAGGGAGCCGGGAAAGCGGCGCGCAAGGCCTCCAGGAACGACGTCATTATCCGCCAACTCTCGGCAGCTGATCTTATTGTGATGGTCGAGTGACGTAGGGACTGTTATTGGGAAGGGATACGGTAATGTTTTCACTGGGTTTCAGTAAGGAGAAGTACCGGAAAGAAGGTGCTGGGATTGTTCAGGACACGGCTACTGTATGAGTGATGGTCGTGCAATGTAGCCATGTGTTGTTGCTGTACTTCATGAAGTACAAAAGGCTCAGTGGTACAGTAACTGTAGAAGTATAACTATAGAAGTACTGTACTGTATGTACCAATGCACTCAATGGTTTGCGCTACAACCTTTGATTTGTAGTTGGAAGGCCCGGTCGACTCATAGCTAAGGGAGCGAGCAGTGGATAGGATATGTAGAGCTTACAAACGTGGAGGCTCGATGGATCGCTTGCAGCGGCACATACCATCGAAATTTGAATTCGCGTGGCACGTTGATGCAATTCTTTCGCGTTGATCTGGCAAAGATGAAAATGAACTCGTGACTTCTGGTCCTTCACATTTACCCCTGCATACCTTTGGGACTCGATCGTCTTGCACAGTGCTAAACGCAAGTTGCACTTGAGCTTGTGCGGTTCATTATCCGTGGATGTGGCCTTAAATTTTCCTTTGGGACGAGCAGGTGACTGATACTTGTTCAGCTGTCGTCATGACCAGTAAGACGTGGTATGTTTGGTGGCGAACGGAGCGCACCGTGAAAAGGTGAATCTAATTGCTCCATAGCAGTATCTCGGCTGGCCTTGCGCTGAAAAGGAGAGGCACAGGATTCAAGTGCAAAATGGCTCTGCTCAAGCACCTCACTCTCCATGCTGCAGATTGCTGACGGCGCCAACGCCCAAGCAGGTGTCGACCAGCAAGTCTCGCCGGACGAACCGAAAGCCCCTTCTGATCGTCGGACTTTGGCAGCGATTGCCCAGAAGCTGAATTGAACGATTCGAGTTCGAACAGGACTGTCAGGACTCTTGGGGCAAGAGGTCGCAACATCGTCCCCCCCCCACCAACGTGATCATCGGAAAAATACACGCGCACTACAGTCTTCAATGAAGACTTGTACATGTAGTGCCTTTGTATGACTAAATTATTTTTCGAGAAAGACTCGACCGGACTTGGTCGCGAGAAAACCCCAAGACCCGCTGTACATCCGAAGTCGTTGGTAGTATTAAAATAAAACCTATGCTTCGCCCTCTGTTGTTGCTGCCAGCATTAGTTCACCGAATTGGTTGGAAGGAGCAGCGAGCGAGGATAGCGGGTCACTGTCACGACCCACCGCATCTGGAGCTCAACAAGTCGACAACGGACACGTCCATGCAGGTCGCTCAGCTCCAGCTATTGCGGCTGGTAGGTGAAGGTGGAGCGCAGCATCAAAGCGCTTTCACCTTCCAGTTAGCATGACGAGATCACCTTTTGCCATGGAGCACAGCGGTTCAAGCTGCAGCGCTTCAAACGCACCCGCGCACACACATTCATCGATCGCCCCACCGCAAGACTGCATTGCTCGATCTGTTCCGCACACGGTTGCGATGGTGCACGTCCACATCACTGCGAGTCAAGCAGTTCGTGCTGTTCGTGCAATTCCTCGCGGCACCGCCAAGGAGCAGCTGCAGCTTTAGAACCCGAACCGTCCAGGTGGATAGGCCACCAGCAGGAGCTCTTGAAAGTTCAGCTCGTGCGAGAGAAGGGAGGACCATGACCGGGGGCTCGGACTCCGAGTCGGAGCTCTTGGCGCCGACACACGTAGACAGTCCGCGCGCTCAAAGGCAGATCAAATCGACCAGGTCAGCCCCTCGGTCTCCGTTTTCAGTGGAAGGCACGAAAGCGAGCGGTGTCGTTGTCGTTGACATGCTACGCGCGCCATGGCTCGGGGCGCTCGCCCTGGCGACGAGCGGCGGGTGGGTTGTGCACGCGGACTACTCGACGGTCGAAATCTACTCGGACGCCAACTGCGCGTCGACGCCGCTGGTGGTGACGCTGGAGGTGACCAATACGACGTGCGCGGAGAACACCGACTCGTGCAGCGCTGTCGAGATCAACAACTCGGCGTACTACTACGCGGAGCGGTGCGCCACCGACCGCTTCGAGTACACATCCCAGTTGTTCAGCGGGTCCAAGTACCTCATGATTGACGGCTTCGAGGAGGACGGCTGCCAGTCGTACGTGCGCTCGAACATCTTCCTCGCTGCAGGGACCTGTCAGCTGGCTTCGTACGTAGGCACCCGCAGTGAGATTGCCACGCTCTTCAATGACGGCTCGGCGTACATGACCATCTACAATGACTCGGCGTGTGCGACCAAGGCGCAGGTCTTCGACCTCAACGCCTCCACCATCAAAGATGACGTCTGCTACATGGGGCGCAACAAGTTTTACACCTCGGAGTATACAGGGGTCACTGCTGCGAGCTCCAGCAGCAGCGGCAGCGGCTCCAATACGACGACGACTTTGTCGACGTCTCACGATTCCAAGATGAGCGCGGGCGCACTGTTTGGTATCGTCGTAGCGTGCTTGGCCATCGTGATCCTCCCCGCGCTATTGATCTTCTGCAAAATGCGCCGCGCCAAGCAGAAGCAGAAGCGCGGAGGCAGCAGTCGTGCCACCCCCGACGTTGCGCTGGCGGTGAGCGACAAACACGAAAATGAGGAGCGGTACGCCCCAGATATGTCTCCCGTGAGCGAGCAGAGAAGTACTTTCAGCTCGCACACCGGAGGCTCCACGGCGTTGCGCAGTAACGAGCTGCGTTGTGACCCTCTGCGGAGTGACGAGCTACGTGGAACCCCGTTGCATAAGGACAAGTACCGAAAGGAAGAGCAGCGAAGTGGGAAAGCACGGGGTGAGGAGCTGCGAAGTGGTGGCAGGTTGCGCAGTGATAGGTTGCGCGGGGATTCGATCGGCCGCAGTGGTAGGTTGCACACCGACGAGCTGCGCACCACGCCAGTGCGTGGTAACCGGCTGCAGCGTCAAGATTTGAGCAACGACCCGATTCACAGTGACCCGGTGCGTAGTGACCGCCTGAAAAATGAACGTATGCGAAAGGAACGGCAGCGAAAAGAACCGCGGAGCGACCGTAGTGATCACGTGCGGCGTGATCGGGAACAGATGCCTAGCGACCCTGTACGGAGCGACCGAATGCGCGGCGACGAGGTGCGTAGTCATCGCCTTCCCAGTGACCCAGTGCGGAGTGATAGGGTTCGCAACGACCAGCAGACCAACGTAGTCAAGCCCCAGCCCATTCACGCTCAAAGGCTACGCGGTCCGGTCACTGCAGATAGCGTCTGTGAAGACGACATCGTTTTGCGGTCTCGAATCCCGCGCGACGACGTGTTCGTCGAAGATTTAATCGGCCGCGGCGGGTATGGTGAAGTCTACAAGGGCACCTTCGAGGGGCGGGCGGTGGCACTGAAAATGTTGTTCCCGGAGACGCGGAAGAGCACGCGCCACGTGACGGAGTTCCTTACGGAAGTCAAGATGATGACGGTCATGGACCACCCGCGCGTTGTGCAGTTTATCGGTGTCTCGTGGAACAACTTGATGGACTTGTGCGTGGTCACGGAGTTCATGGCAGGGGGCGACTTGCGAGCGTGGCTAAGTGACCGCGCTGACAACAATCGCCCGGTTGGCTTCGACTACGTTAAAGTGAAGATCGCGACGCACGTCGTCCACGCACTTGCCTACTTGCACTCGCTGACCCCTTCCGTGATCCACCGCGACTTGAAGTCGAGGAACATTTTGCTGAGCGAGAACCAAGACGCGAAACTGGCCGATTTTGGCGCATCTCGTGAACGAGTAGACCGCACCATGACCGCAGGAGTAGGCACGTCGCTGTGGATCGCGCCGGAGGTGATGATGGGGGAGCGATACGATGACAAGGCTGACATGTTCTCGTTCGGGGTGGTGCTGTCCGAGTTGGATTCGCAGCAGTCGCCATACACGCACGCGAAGATGAACAACCAGAATGGACGCAAAATGCCCGAGACGGCCATCCTGCAGATGGTGGCCATGGGCAAACTACGCGTCGAATTTTCGCCAGAGGCTCTCAAGGGAGTGGCGCAGCTTGGTACGGCGTGCACTGCCATCGACCCGACGGAGCGTCCGTCTGCAGCTGAGGCGTTCCGGACGCTCCAGACGGTGCTGGCACAAGAGGCAAAGAAAGCAGTCAACGCGAAATGAACCTATAAGAAGAGGGACGTTCCTCACGACGAGTGCGTGAACAATAAATCCGCTTCCGCGTTATGAAGGCTCCTACGCAGCGTACGATACACACGATGCGCTCGTATGGTGGTAATTCCGAGAGATGACGAAGCCATTGCTTGCCCTTGACCCAGAGCCTCCGCTGTTGCCACCGAACCTGCCACCCTGGCATCTTATATACACCCTGAATAAACCCGATGTAGTTGTACTCGTACGAGTGATCGCTTGTTGAGCTTGTGGATATGTAGGGTCTGTACGGTGCCCTTATCTTCTCAACCCGAGCCGGCGAGCAAACCGTTCCATTCGGTCGAAGCATAGGATGCACGCAGCCACACATAGCAGGATGTAGGCAACGACGACACCAACGATAGCTCCAGCGTTGATGCCGCTCGAGCTTTCCGAAGGGGTGATTGCAACCGTAGTGCCCCCACCAGCATCCGAGTTTTCTTCACATTTCGAGCCACTCATCGGTCCACCAACGTCATCACATCCACCTCCAAGAGAATCGTCGCCCACAGAAACACTTCCACTGCTAGTAGAAGTCTGGGTGCTGGTCATCCTTTGAGAGCTGGTGGAGCCGTTGGTGACACTCAAACTGGTACTCGTAGCAATATCGGCGGAGCTGGAAGTGCTTGAGCCCGTGCCAATGTAAAACACGTTGTAGTTCCCGTAGCATGAGTGGTTCGCCACCGTGTCGCTGTCGGGTGTGGAGCTGAGAAACGGAGTGCCGCTACATGAGCTTTCATCGTAAATCTCGAGGCTCGCGGATCCGTCTTCATTCACCGTGGCTATGACCCCGTTGTCGCTGGTACTGTCGGCAACTTGGCACTCCCCGGAAGCCAAGAACGCGTTGGCGCCCATGAACAGTTTGCAGGTTATCGTGAACGTCTCGACCAGCAGGTAACTGATGCTGGCGAACGCTTCGGCCACATACGTCTCACGATCGGCGCTCACGCAGGTGGTGGAGGTGGAGTACGTGGCACTGTCCGTGGTGAAGAGGCTGCACTCGAGTGCCTCGCAGTCGACAGATTCCACGACCGACACGACCAGCGGAGTCCCGGAGCACTCACTGCTTGCATAGACGATTGTACTTGCCATCGTCTTCGCAGCAATTGACGGGGCGAGAGCAGCAATCAGAACGAGCACAGTCTGCAGGGTGAACGCCATTGCGACGACGACCCAATCGGTCAACGAAAAGTTCGACAATAAGATCGAGGGTGGACTGCGGGAACCGACGAATAAGCATCACTACTTAAGAACCTAATGGACAGAATGGAAAGAGTTGCCGTAGTAGTGAGGATCCTCTCTTCGGCCTGATGGTTGCCATCGACTTGACAACGGAAGAACGGTTGAACGTGGCTGCCATTTGGTTGAATAGGGAGCTTTGTGGGCCCCATCAAAGATGACTCGAGACTTCATGGTTACCCTACGCTGGAAGTGCTTTACGAGCACACGAAATTTCGATTTCAGGGTTGCATACACCTGCCACTCCCTTCAAAATGACTACGCTGGGGTTCAACAAGCCACAACTCCACTTCGACGACATGAATGATGGAATATCGATCAAATTTGCAGCAGGTCCGAGCGTACCTCCATCCTACGACCGACATAAAAATCCGGCATTTGAGAGTGGCACTACGTTCCCTCCATACTAAATTAAATCCTAATTTCAACCAATCCGAT
>KV723689.1:19548-87181 GCA_000500205.2 Phytophthora lateralis | reverse complement strand
GGGGGATCCCATCATATTTTGATATCTTACCAAATCAGTCACCCACTCAGCGCCATTCATCTTGGCAATACCAAGACTAAGATATATGCACCATTGAGCGGCACTGGAGATCAAGATACACGCACTCTTCCTCGTCGCTGTGCGCACTAGCTTCCTTAATTGGGAAGACAAACAGTTAGTTCAGATTGCTCTCGAGTTCGAGAGAGAAGGCATCCGGGTGACTTGGGATTATGTGGCGAGGCGCATGGCAAAGTTCAAGCGGACAGCCGGTCCGCTCCGACTGTGCCTCGCAGCCCTCAAGCGTACTTACGGCAAGGCGATCAAGGACTTTACGCGCTGCTTCTTCAGCAGACCAGCACCAGGGCGGCGCTTGTCATCGGGCGGGTGTCCACCACACGGTAGAACCGCTGGGGGGCAGCGCTCACTGGCGGCTCTCCAGCAATCGCCCGCACGGACGCCAGCTGCAAGAGGAAGGGCAGAGAAGGCGTCTGTGGTGAAGGAGCCGGCTGTCGTGTCGGCGGTGCAGCCCGTGTCACTGCCGCTTTCAGCGCTCTGGCGACCATTTTCAGTGACATCACGGCGAGTGGTATTCGCAAAGAGTCAGGGAGGACCCAGCACAACGCGGACGAGCTGCTTCCGCCGGATGTCGCCGCGATGCTTGCTGCGATGGGGTCACTGGGCGAGGACGACGTATTAATGGACGTCGGTGCCGGAATAGGCAATGTATTAGCACAGGTTGCGCTAACAACCAAGGTAAAACGGTGCGTTGGTATTGAGATGCGCGCCGATCTGTGTGCGCTCGCCGTACGACGCTTTCATCTCCACGCTGCCACTTACCCGCTACTGCGCAAAGTGATCATGAAGGCAGCCGATGTGCGCGACGTGGTGCTCTCAAGTCAAGCTCCTACGTCTGAAGCTACAATGATCTTCACTAACTACTTCCTATTTGAAATCTACGAAGCTTGTGTTGGCTCAACAGCTGAGCGCAATGCCAAGGGCGCGCTTGGTTGCATTTACTTCTCTGTTTTGCCCGAGGCACAGGACGAGCTGCACACGACTAGTTTGCGCTCGTTGGAAGCTTGCGCTCGAACTGAAGGTAGAATGTAGTTGGAAGTCAGCGTTAACGCCTCTATACATCTACGTGAGGTCATGAGTTCTATCTACTAACATACTACTTGTACATCCACCACGTCGAAGCCAGAGTCCTGGGGCAGCTGCTCGGCCATCAGGGCCAGGCGGTGACCGGCAGTAGCTATAGAACAATTTGACGCACGACGGCGGGCGTTGCGGCTAACGTGGAATCAGACAGATCGCATTCGCTAGTATTGGTGCCAGTAGCAGCGCTCTTTAGCTGTGCTAATGACGACCCGCGGCGAATATGTCCTTTCACCGCGAACTGTTTCTGGAGCAAATAAAACTTGTGGTATTTATCCCAGCAAGTCCATGATTGCTGCGGGCACATCCAGGTCTTTGGCGTGGTTTCGTTCACTTCTCGGCATAAGCAAACACTGTGAGTGAGGCCGTATGTTGTCACCTCTGTCGGGTAGCGATCTTCCCAGCGACAAACTATACACCTCCGTCGTTTCCTGTTCTTCTTATCGTGAATTTGCTTTGAGGCGACGGCAGTACACCGCCGGAGAGGACTGCCGGAGCGGAGGGTAGGCCGGCGACTTGGGGTTACGCTGGAATCTCCACCGTCATTCAAAACGACATCTTCGTCTAACAAACGTGCTCCGTAAATCATACGACCCTCGCTCGGAGCTTCGGACCATTTGCCGTTCATGAGTTCACTAGCCAAATCCATAACAAATTGTCGATGCGGGTCACGCGCTGTTGGGTCTGGTTTTGCCAATCGGCGAGTCAAGTACGCGCTCGACCGTGTGATGTCGATCATTGCAAGAGCAAGTTTCTTATGCCATCTTTTGTAAGAGTAGCCATCTGCAATAGAAAATCTTCCTCGGATCTGATCCAATCTGTCCACGCCTTGAGCGATCAAGTCCTCTCCATGCTGGCTCACTTTGTCGAGAAGAAGCTTGTGGCGTCTGGCATAACAGGTTTACAGTGTATGCGGACAACTGCTCGGGTCAAAACAAGAACAACTATGTGATCAAGTTTTTGTTGACCCTGGTGGACATGGGTACCTTCGAACACGTGGATTTCAATTTCTTCGTAAAGGGTCATACGAAGAACTCATGCCACCGCGGCATTGGGCATATTCGCAAGAATCTGGCCACCGCCGAGTGCTGGACAATTGACCACGTCGTGGAAGCAGTCAACGTGTCTGCATAAAACTCTGCGACCGTGCATGTGCCGCGTGACAGTCGGGTTTTCAAGTCGTACAAGTCGGTTTTGATTGAGCTCTACAGACAACTTCACGACGTTCAGCAGTTCCAGTTTTTTTTTATGGATAGCGGGAAGCTCGAGGTTGTGACATGCAAGATGGACCCACAATTCGCCGCGGAGGATACGGATTTACGGAAGAAGATCGATGGCATCATGACGGCGAAGGAGAAGGTGGTGCGAATCATGACCGACCACGTCGAATTCCTGCCTCCTCCGCCTATCAACGCCAAAAAGAAAATGCAGATGTTCAAGTCGATACGGCCGAACGTCCCGGAAGCGTTTCGAGGCGACCCTTTGTACGCGAAGCCAAGTGAGAATGAGGGAGCTGTCGCGACGCACGTGCAGCGCATCGGATTGCAATGGCGGTTCCAGTGGAAAAGAACCAAGACCAACGTGGGAGGGCTGAGGGTTTGTCTGACACGGAGCCAAAAAAAAAGAGGGGAACTGCAAGCAAGAGAAACACGGTAAACTCCAAGAAGCGCAAGGCTTAGGTACTTGGGGATGAGGAGTAGTCTACAGAGCCAAGTTCGACATTTTTTGCTGATGGTTAACGATTAATCAAAATGCTACTTAGTGCCCGAAGCCAAATATTTTGAAAAAAGATTCAGAATATACACCGCGATCTTTTAACTCTTTCGCGAGTCCCTTGGACAAACTATAATATACAAGGTCAAGATACTCCATTCTAAAAGGGCACAAAATTCGCTCTTTAAGGATTTCACGGTACTCGCATGAGGCTTGAGTGCTTGTTCACTATCCTACGGATGCAGGTTAGAGGAAGGCAGGAGTCCTAAAAGGGCACAAAATGCGCCTTTGTAGATATTCACGGTTGTTTTCAAGGACACAGCGGATTGGTTAATAAAAAAATTTCGTGTCGCGACTAGACGAAGTCGACGTTCATTGTAACTTGGTTGTTTCTGCGTGCGTTAGCAACTCACACCACACAAGTGTATCAAGTGCACGACTTAACGAGACTTTGTGTGAGGAAGGCTGCTTGTTGCTGCCGAGTGTATTTTGTGAAGTGAAGTTTTCCTTGTCTGCCTCCCTCTTTCCTTCTCTCACCTTTCCCAGCTTTCTGATCTTCAACTGCAGCAAAATTTGCAAAACCCTGTCGGACAAAAGCCTCGCGGCATAAAACCTAACGGGAGAAAAGCACAGCTGCTCCTGCACAAGTATGAATACCAGTACAATTACAACAGCCCCACCTACTGGTTGTCATCATTGTACGGACACCTCTTTGACTCGTACTCACTTTGGGACATTAGCCCCATGGTTGCTCGATGCTTCTCGAACTTGGTGCGCTGTAGTGGCTTCGTGAAAGTATTGGCCACGTTATCAACGCCCGGAATTCATTGTACTGTAATCTGTTTCAATTCCACACGCTCACGAATAAAGTGATGGCGTACATCAATATATTTTGTTCGCGAGTGAAATTCAGGGTTGTTCGCAAGTTTTCGTGCGCTCTCGTTGTCGACGAATACTTCAGAGGGGTGGTTCTGGTTCACCATTAACTCCTTCAACATTTGCCGCAAGTGGATAACTTCTTGAACAAGTAGGCTAAGTGCCATGTACTCGGCTTCGGTAGTGTGCAATGCGACTGTCCTTTCGGTTTGACTAGACCAGGAAATCGTACTCCCGCACAACTGAGTGAGATAACCAGCAATAGACTTACGATCATCAACTCTGTTTGCAAAATCAGCATCTGCAAAAGCTTTTAGGTGATCATCAAGCTTCTGCTCTCGCCAGTGTGCACCTCCAAGCCGTAAACCCAGTTCACAGTTTCTTTTAAATAGCGTAAACCACGTTTTGCTGCACGCCAGTGCAAACACCAGGATTTTCAAGAAATTGACTGCACTCTCGAACCATGTAAGCCAAACCAGGACGTGTACCTAGCATCAGATACATCTTCTGCTATACTGGATTTTGGGCTCACATATGCATATAATTGGCCAATTGTTTGTATGTCTGTTTCCCGCTCGGGCGATAAGCACCGATGAACGCAAATATCTTGACCTTATTATGAAATGTACTGTATTTCTCATCCAGAGATCCGGCGACATTTTCGGCGAATCTGAAAATGTATCACCTGCCCAAACCGATACATATCAATTATCGTTTTGACACAATTTTGTAAGAAATCAAACTCTTTTCAATTTATTTTATCGAGACATGAAATGCCACTCACTCCCAGCCCACACAATCATATCTGCCCCGAGGGCATGCCCGCGAAACGCGCGCGCGAAGAACGTGACGATGCACCGGGAAAGCTGCCGCGGCGACGGCCTCCGCAATCAGCTCCTGCCGCGAGCGACTTGGGGGGCGTCGTCGCCTTCAACGATGCGTGGATGTGGCTGAGGATCTTTGGCTGGTACGCGAAACCGCTCCCCAGGCGGAGCTTGGATACCCGCTACCGGTACGTCTGACCGGGAGGCGATCCAGACGGCCAGGAAGGTGTGGACTTCCTTCTTGGCGAAGGAGCTGTTCTCCAGTACGCTGACGCAGCGACAGGTGCCGCATATTGCTTCTTCTTTTTTACTGTCTGTGCGTGTGCTAACCATATACTTGGTCGTGTGTCGTGCAGCGGCAGCATCCACGACGTGCAGCGACGACGTCGACCAAGGGCGTGAAGAAGCTGTGCGCGGGACGGCCGCACCGCGTGGTGACGGCGTAAACCAAGGGCGTGATCAATCCATACCCGCGACGGACGGAGAGCGTGGCGACGGCGAAGGCCAAGTCCAAGGGCGTGACCAATCCGTGCGTGCGACGGACGGAGATCGTGGCGACGGTGTAAACCAAGGGCGTGGAGAAGCTGTGCGCGGAACCGCCGGTGCGCGTGAAGCCGGCAGTCGGAGAGGTCGAGGTCGGTGGCGCGGCGTGGACCGCAGCGACGGTGGCCGAGCTGCTGGAAAAGGTGCTGTTCGTTGCTGGCTGCTTACTGTGTGAGCGTGTGCTACCCATACGTCTGTTTGGTGCAGCCGCAGCAGCCAGTACGACCGGCGACGTTGCATTCCAAGGGCGTGAGCCAGCAGTAGGTACAGCTAACGGTGCTCGAGAAGCCGGAGATGGGCGAGAAGTAGATCACAGTGCGGTCCGCGGTGAAAGCCGGGTCGTGCCTACAGGTGCGGTGCTTGCTTGTTGTCGTGTGCGATGAGAGTGCTCATTATGTGTGTATCAATATGAACAATTGTATAGATGACTTAGGACCGAGTGCCTCGAGGGCCGTTCCAGGGACCTCACAAGCTACGGTGACTACAACAAGCGGGCAGACTCCTGACTCCCCCCCAATTTTGCTGCAAGAAGTATACCTGGACAAGTTGGTGGCATTCACCCCGGAACGAGAGGCCTGGATGATGTCCAAGCACTATCGCCCCGTCGGATCGACATACGTTGTGGGGCGTATTTGCCGACGACCGATGCGAGGCAAATTCGACTCCCTGTTCGAGATTCGCTGCCTTGATAGCCAGTTTCAGAGCGTTGTGGAGCAGGTCAGCGTCGGCTGTGATCAACGTGGTATCGAGAACTACGAGGCCCTCACCCGGTCGAAGGTCAACCCTGACTGGCAAGAGCTGGTTACCGGCGATGTCGACGACGACATTGAGTTGAATGATGAAGAAGATCTGCAGGTGGTGGATAACTACGAAGAGTATGATCCTGGGTTTTTTGTTTCCGGCGAGTTTGGAAGAAGTAGAAGCCATTCAAAAATTGAACCTACGGGAGAAGTTGAAGCACCGACCGACCTATGCGAGCATGCCGACGGCTCAACAACGACGGTACTTCAGCCGTCATATAGGCACCTATTTGAACACTCGGCCGCCTCAAGGCTTTTTGCCTACTTGCCTCTGTACTTCTGGCGTCAAGTGTTGTTCGAGACGAACAAGTACCCAGTTAAATACGCCATCAAGATTTCAACGCCGTTCACACTCTCTGAGCTGATGGCCTTCCTGGGCATCATGTTCTACATGGCATTGAATGACAAAGGAAAGTATCACTTCCGGTTCTACGTTGTCTGCTGCTCCTCTACGTGGATTGCACTCAATTACAATCTGCTTTGTAATCAATGTGACGTTGGGGAAAGACTTGATGGCGTCGTTGGGCATGAGGAAGCGCAGTCACTGCGTGATGAATTTGATAAGGTGTCGAAGATTCGTCAGCATGTACTGGAGGTGGTGAGGCCGTTGTTCGGCACGAAACGTATCGTCAACATGGACAATTACTACACGTCCGTCCAGCTGCTCCAAGAGCTCGAACTCAAAGGTCTGTACGCGCGGGGCACCATCAAGTCAAACAGCAAGCACTTCCCCCGTCACACCATTCTTGATGATACTAAATGTACTCGCGGAGATCTCCGCCAGACCATCTCCCGTGATTTCAGTATGTCTGCTGCCTCGTGGTGCGACGGAGACGTCGTCAACATGGTTTCAAACGCCGACGCATCTACTATTACACCTGTCACCAGAATGGTAGGCAACAGGTCGAGTGAATTCGCAGCTCCAACATGCATCGGTGAGTACAACCAGAACATGCCCTCGCCTCAGCACAACCTCAGCAAGCCTGCCACTCTAGCCCAGAACAACCTTGGCTAGCCTGCCGTTCTAACTCGCCGCTATTAGCTTGCCCGGCTAGCACTGTCTTGGTGACGCGCACACCTACAAGCGTCGAACATACGCGTCATCGTGCGGAGACGGGGCCGCCGTAATTTACCACGACGACCCCGATTTCTTACAGCATAAATTACGTTGTATTTCAGCCAATGAACGTTGACTTCGTCTAGTCGCGACACGAAAAAAAAGTGTTGTAATTGTACTGGTATTCATACTTGTGCAGGAGCAGCTGTGATGAGCTGCACGCCTTCGTGGAGTCTGGCCTTCGAGTTCGTGAGCCGGCACGAGCCACAATGCGGAAGCTGCTATCGCTGCACTGCTCTATGATACGCATTCGGTGTCTGCGCAGCAACGTCTGTGACGTTTGCGCTATTTACCACGCCGGGATGCGGAGCGGTATCACCACGGAGAAGAGGGTAGGAGATGGCATTTTCAGTCCCACCTGTACCCACTACTCAAATAGACATGATTTCTCGCGTATAGAGCATTTGCATGCCATTTGCAATGCTCGCCAACAAGCGACGTCTAAGCGGCAACGGGACAATTTGTCCCGGACAGTGACTTAACCACACCAGCTTGGTGTGGCCCACTCCGTCAAATCGATGACACATCAGAATCGTGCACCGATCCCCCAAAGCCAACGCCATCAAGAAATGAGCGCGCTGGTGACCGTAGCCACGTGCAACCTGAACCAGTGGGCGCTGGACTTCGATGGTAACCTGGAGCGCATCCTCGAGTCCATCCGCGTGGCCAAGGCTCGCGGCGCGCGCTACCGCGTCGGCCCCGAGCTCGAGGTGTGCGGCTACGGCTGCGAAGACCATTTCCTAGAGCAGGACACGTTCTTCCACTGCTGGCAGTCGCTCCAGACGATCCTGAGCTCGGACGCGACCAACGACATCCTGTGCGACATCGGCATGCCTGTCATGCACAACGGCGTGCGCTACAACTGCCGCGTCTTCTGCCTCAACCAGCGCATCCTATTCATCCGCCCCAAGCTCTTTCTGGCCGACGACGGAAACTACCGTGAGAAACGCTGGTTCACCACGTGGAAACCCAGCCTCGAGACGGGCAAGTCCCGTGGCCTCGATAAGTTCGTGCTGCCTGCCAGTCTGCAGAAGATCACGGGCGTCGTGCACGTGCCCTTCGGCTCGGGCGCCGTCTCCACGCTGGATACCTCGTGCTCCTCCGAGACGTGCGAGGAGCTCTTCACGCCCGACAGTCCGCACATCAACCTCAGTCTGGCGGGTGTGGAGATCATCGGCAACGGCTCGGGATCGCACCACCAGTTGCGCAAGCTCGACCAGCGCATGGACCTCATTCGCGGCGCAACGACCAAAAGCGGCGGTGTGTATCTGTACGCGAATCAGCAGGGTTGCGATGGCGGCCGTCTATACTTCGACGGCTGCGCTGTTATTGTGGTGAATGGCCAAGTGGTGGCTCAGGGCTCCCAATTCTCGGTCAAGGACGTGGAGGTGGTCACGGCCACTGTGGATCTCGATGACGTGCGCTCGTACCGCGGATCCGTCAGCAGTCGCAGTGAGCAGGCCAGCTCGCTGGACACGGTCATCCCCAAGATCGACGTTGACTTCAGCCTGTGCCACGACGAGGCGTCGTTTTTTGCCCAGCCTACGCCCGGAATTGACGTGCACTACCACGTGCCTGAGGAGGAGATTGCGCTGGGACCGGCGTGCTGGATGTGGGACTACCTGCGTCGCAGTGGTGGCAGCGGATTCTTCTTGCCTCTCTCTGGTGGCGCGGACTCGTCGTCGGTGGCATGCATCGTCGGTGTGATGTGCCACCTCGTGGTTGAGGCTGCCAACAAGGGCGACGAACAGGTGATTAAGGACGTACAGCGCATCATGGACACGTCGGATCAAAAATACCAGCCTCTGGTACCCGCTGATCTCGCTTCGCACATCCTCCACACGACCTACATGGGCACGAAGAACAGTTCGGCTGCCACCAAGAAGCGCGCTTCGACGCTTGCCAAGGAAATCGGATGCTACCACCTTGAGATGGGAATGGATATGATGGTGGATGCCGTTGTCAAGACTTTCCAGCTTCTGACGGGCAAGGCGCCTCAGTATCTGTCGCGTGGAGGTACGCTGCAGGAAGACTTGGCGCTCCAGAACATTCAGGCGCGTCTTCGCATGGTCATGGCGTACCTTCTCGCTCAATTGCTACCGTGGGTGCGCTCTAAGACCGGCTTCCTACTCGTGCTCAGCTCCGGCAACGTTGACGAAGCCCTGCGTGGATACATGACCAAATATGATTGCAGCAGTGGCGACTTGAACCCTATTGGCGCAGTGTCGAAGGGTGATCTAAAGAAGCTTCTGCGCTGGGCAGCCGTCAAGTACAACTACCCTGCGCTGCAAACTGTCGAGGAGGCTCCGCCGACAGCGGAGTTGCGTCCTACAGATGAAAACGCTGGAGAAGACGCTGACCATTCGCAGCTAGATGAGGAAGACATGGGTATGACGTACGACGAGCTAGGATTCTTCGGTCGGCTGCGCAAAATTGACCGATGCGGCCCGTACTGGATGTTCCGCAAGCTTACAAACCTGTGGAGCCATCTGACGCCCACTGTTGTGGCAGCGAAGGTCAAGCGATTCTTCTTCTATTACTCGATTAACCGCCACAAGATGACCACGCTGACGCCGTCCTACCACGCTGAGAACTATTCACCGGATGACAACCGTTTCGACTTGCGCCCGTTCCTCTACAACTCGCGCTGGACTCGCCAGTTCAACTCGATTGACACGCTTGCCACGAGGCTGGAAGAGAAGAAGGAGCAGTAGCATTGTTGTTCAGGTCAGAATGACTGGCTGCTTGCTGGCTGCCGTCGCAATAGCGTCGTTGATGTCCTTGATATCGTCGCCATCAATAACTAGACTTGCGATAGTTGGCAGCAGCTTTGTGTTGATCGGAGACTGTGGGTTTGACATGATCTCCTTAATGCTGTCCTGCCGGCAGAATGAGAATCCTCGAAAAAGGTTGTTGTGCTCCTCGATAATTTCATCGCACATCAGGTCAGAAGCAGGCATGTCCGTAAACGTTTTGTCAAAATTGCTCGTGTCCGCTTCGTGAGTTACAGTGGGCACTTTTGGAGGAGGAACGCGAAGACTCTCCATCTTCTCCCAGTCCACAGACTGCGATGCCAGACAGATAGCCACAAATAAATTAAAATTTTGGGGTTTCCGATGCGGGTGATTCGGAAGTCACGAACCTTGAAAAACGAGTGGCGTTTCAAAGCCTGCACTCCCTTCACCACAAACATGGAAGACTTGCCGCCGCCAAGTCTTTTGCCCACATTACGTTCAAGGAGAGCCTTGATCAAAGAATGAGCTTCTCCTGAGAGCCAACGTGGCAAATGCAGCTATATAAATAACGGGAATCGCCGAAGGAAACACAATATACACGTACAATAAAAATCAGCAACATTCTTTCCAGCTTGACAAACCACACAGGCCAACCTTGGCCGAGATAATTTTCTTGTGCAAGTCTGCTGCATTTTTCGATCTGAATGGCGGGTTTCCGGTGAGCATTTCGTGTGCTAAGGCACCAAGTGACCACCAGTCCACCGCCTGGTAAAACAAAATACCACACACCAAAATCAGCATAAGCAGCCAAGCTTGTTAACATGCATATTTACCGCGTCGTATCCCTTGCCAAGCAGCATTTCTGGAGCCATGTATTCTTTTGTGCCGCATACTGTCAGCAGCTCCTGCCCGTCAACGTACTCCTTAGCCAAACCAAAGTCGGTCAACTTGATGTGGCCTTCGGCTGAAATGAGAACGTTTTCTGGCTTCAGGTCACTGATAGGTCGATTGACAGCAAAGTCAGCACCAGCGCTATACTATCAAGTACTACAAAATAATAATCGACGAACCGGTGGATGATGCCGTGTCCATGAAGATGCTCCAGGGCGAGGATCATTTCGGCCAGGTAGAAGCGTACGGCGTTCTAACAGAACCGTGAGCTTAGTTAGCAGTAGCCCGTTCCCAACCACCAAAGTGGCAAGTACCTCGGTGAATGTGCCTTCCTCTTTCAAGTAGGAAAACAGTTCTCCGCCTGACTGGTATTCCATTACGAGGTAAATCTGGGGAATATAATCGTTAGATCAATGGTAACGAGCATACCAGATGTGATCGATTTGTTTACCTTTGATTCCGTTTGAAAAGCATAATTGAGGCCGATGACAAAGGGGTGACGAATCTATCAAAAGTAGCACAGATGCAGTAAGCGCTAACGCAACTTGCTCTCAATGTCCGTCACTAATTCTACCTTGGTCATGACGTCGCGCTCCGTTTTCATGTAGTGCACACTGTCCTTATCAATGATAAACTGTTTGCTGATGATCTTAAATACGCGCAATAAAACACCGTAAGAATCTAAGATAAATGTGTGTCACAGTTGTGTCGACCTACTTTCATCGCGTGAACTTTTCCGGTCGTCGAGTGGCGCACCAGCATCACCTTAGCACAACGACCAATCACAAACCAACATTTTCTCAAAACCTGTGGCCAACACTCACTATTCCCTCATGAGTCTCGTTATTTACCTTTCCAAACGCGCCTTGCCCGATGACACTCAACAGCTGGAAATCAGCCAACGACGCAGTTTTCTTGTCTCCCGGAGCTCGGATCCTGCAGAGCAACAACCACTTCCCCGTTCATATCCAGCAATCACCTTATATTGGTCCGAAGTGCGACTACATACACCAGCTCTTCTGGCTCGCCACCGAGGTCCACGGGCTTCTTCCCTGTGCGGAAGCATTCCTTGCACACTGGGCGCTGCAGATGGCGTTGCCCGCCGTGAAACCTGCTCCACACAGTGAGCATCGATCGGATGTTAACACCACGATGACTGCAATGTACCAGGAGAGAAGGGAAGAGCCGTACGCACTTGTTGAAACCTTTGGTGATGCAACAGGCAGCACAGAGCGGCATGGTCACAAAGTCCAAGTGCTCAGGCATATCGTGCAGGTCGTCTACATCTTATTTTAGCCAATGATTATCGTTCTAGCATTGGATTGGCTGATATCCCTCAACAGACCACTTCAACAACGGCAACTATTTTTGTCGTTCTGCAGGGTTGGTACAAACGCAGGAGGGCGAAACGTACGCCAAGAGTGGGCTAAAACAGAAAACTCCTCGTGGCCTTCAGCGCCGCGACGACGGCAGGGAACAGCTCTCCTCTTGGCACTGGACGTCAATACCTGGACTAGCAGGCCACCAGATGCTGTGTAGCTAAAGCTCTGGTCTGTCTTTCGTATTCTCCAGCATTTTCCGCCGCACTTGACTTCCAGATCCGAACAGTTTTGCCTTGACTACCGGGTGTTTGGTTGCAAGCGACAACTCATCGTAGTATGCCGGACCTCACGTCCGTCCAGCCGCTCCCGTCGCCTGCGAAATCCCGCCGAAGCAACAATCAAACCACTGCTACGTCCAGCATCAGCAAGGTTGCACCGTCCTCTCCCTATGGTATCACATTCGAGGAAGTCCAGAAACTAAACCAGGACCAAATGACGGAGGCGAATCTCGAGGAGCTCAAGCGGATAGGAGGGGTGTCGGCTTTGGCGACACTTTTGTGCGTAAACCTAGAGCACGGATTGCCACGCAGTGAAATGGACACAAACTTCATGGTGCGGCGGGAACTATTCGGGCAAAATGTTTTTGTAGATGCACCCATGAAGGGGCTATTTCGGCTTTTCGTCGAGAGCTTGCAAGACACAACACTGATCATCTTGATTATTGCTGCAATTGCGTCTATGGTTACAGGCTACATGGAGCATCCGGAGACGGGTTGGAGTGAGGGTGTCGCCATCCTCTTCGGCGTGATGCTTGTAGCTGTTGTAACGTCGATCAACGATTACACTAAGGAAAAACAGTTCCGAGCGCTGAGTGCAAAGAATGATGACGTTTTGGTAAAAGTACTGCGAGAAGGAAAACCCGATCAAGTGTCGGTAGGAGATATATCGGTTGGTGAGGTGATCATCCTGGAAACAGGTGATAGGGTACCCGCAGACGCTGTCTTGATTAACGGAAGTGACCTCAGGTGCAACGAGTCGAGTCTCACGGGTGAGCCTGAGGACGTGAGCAAGGCTCATCAGAAAGACCCCTTCCTGCTTTCAAGTTGTCTCGTAGCTAGCGGCCGCGGTGAGTGTCTCGTGATTGCTGTTGGTGCCGAGAGCCGATGGGGCAAAATCAAGTCGAAGCTCGTGCGTGAGCAAAAAGCCACCCCTTTGATGGAGAAGTTGGAAGAAATGGCCAAGCATATTGGTTACGTGGGCATGGCATTTTCCATTGCTACCATTGTAGCAATGATCATCATTTACTCGATATCTGATGACAAAAAACTGGAATATTCGTGGCCATCCTACATTTTGCACACCTTCCTGATCGGTGTTACGATCATTGTCGTCGCCATTCCAGAAGGACTGCCATTGGCCGTGACAATATCGCTTTCTTACTCTACCAAAAAAATGCTGCGAGACAACAACCTGATTCGTGTACTTGCTGCCTGTGAAACCATGGGCAATGTTACAAGTATCTGCTCCGACAAGACAGGGACACTCACCGAAAACAAAATGACTGTTGTGCAAGGGTGGGTTCTAGGCCAAGTCTTCAAGGACGAGTTCACCAACGCAAATCGAAAGCAGTTTGCAGTAAACACAAAGGCCCTCGAAGAACTTGCAGCCAATATCGCTGTAAACACCAGCGCGTATCTTAAGGATGTAAACGGTGTACCCCAGGTTCAGGGCAACAAGACCGAAGGTGCCGTGCTTTTGTGGATGAACAAACTCAATTTCCCCATCATGGACATCCGTCGGGAAAAATTCCAGGTTGCACGCGGTGATCGATTGTTCCCTTTTTCCTCTGAAAAGAAGTCAATGGCTGCAATTGTCAAGCGTGGGGACGGAGGCTGTCGTTTGTACTCCAAAGGTGCTGCTGAGGTGATCTTATCACGGGCAGCAAAGTTTATTGACGTAGACGGTACTATTCAAGACTTAACCTCGAAGAAGCGTGACGAGTTGAATGGCATCATCAGGCAAATGGCTGAGTCCGCGCTGCGCACAATATGCGTTGGCCATCGAGACTTTGCAAAGGGTGAGCTGCCAAACGAATTGCAATCACTTCCAGAGGCACCGGACCAAGATCTAGTCGTGAACGCCATATTCGGTATTCAAGACCCTCTTCGACCTGACGTTACCGACGCTATTAGGGATTGTAAGCGCGCTGGCATCATGGTTCGCATGGTCACGGGTGACAACATTCACACAGCATCGGCGATCGCGAGACAGTGCGGGATTATGACTGAAGATGGAATTGCTCTTGAAGGCCCCGTATTTCGAGCAATGAGCGTCGAAGAGGTGAGCAAACTTATCCCTCGACTACAAGTGCTTGCACGATCGTCCCCGGACGATAAATTCCGACTTGTGAATTTACTGAAAGACCGCTCGGAGGTTGTCGGCGTGACAGGAGACGGCACAAATGATGCACCAGCATTGCGCACAGCGGATGTCGGTATGGCAATGGGGATCACAGGCACTGATCTCGCCAAGGAGGCATCGGATATCATTATTATGGACGATAAGTTCTCATCCATTCGGAAGGCTGTACTGTGGGGGCGTTGCGTCTACGACAATATTCGCAAGTTTCTGCAGTTCCAGCTAACTGTGAACATTGTGGCTTTAGTCGTCACCTTTGTAAGTGCTGTCACAGGCAAGGAGCCACCGTTAAACTCAGTTATGATGCTTTGGATTAACCTTATCATGGACACCATGGGAGCACTAGCACTTGGCACGGAAGCCCCCACCGAAGCCTTATTGGATCGGCGCCCGTACAAGAAAACCGCAAAGCTCTTAGGAAGGTGTATGGTGAAGAACATTGCCGTGCAGTCGGTCTTCCAGTTGCTGCTTGTGTTCCTATTACTCATTTATGGCGCGGAGCAATTTGGTTATCATGACGGGAACGAATGTGTTGCATGGGACTACACCATTAAGTCCAGCTTTCCCACCCTCAGCAGCGACACCTGTGTGACAGCAAACGGGGATACTTGCTGGAGTTTGTCTTGTGATGACTATGAGAAGAATTCTACAGTCCTTGATTACCCTCTGGATTGTCTGAGCGATAGCTGCTCGTCCTATGACTATCGGCACTACACGATAATCTTCAATACTTTCGTGTTCAGCCAAGTCTTCAACGAGTTTAATGCGCGAAAAACCAACAATGACTGGCGTGTTTTCAACGGCTTGGCGGCTAATCCGGTTTTCATGATGATCATAGTGATCACAATAATCGTTCAAGTGGTGCTCGCAGAGTTTGGTGGAGACTTCATCAAGACGAGTGGAATTTCATTTCGGCACTGGCTCATCTGCTTTGGTTTAGGAGCGCTATCTCTTCCTGTTGGTAAGATCGGCATGGGTCTTGATTACACTGGGACAACTGACTAACCTTACTTTTCGTGCAGGCATCTTAATGCGCTTGATTCCTGTGACCGAATCCCCTGAAGCGTTTGCCAACCCGAACGGTATTTCGCAGTGATCAACTGCTGAGGACAATTTGCGGCTTGTTTCACTGCTGGGAGTACGAGTGTTGCGCCGTACACATGCAACCCACACCACCGCGAAGTATACGACTCAACGCACGTGCTTCACCGAGCCGACACAAGGTTCGCTCAAAGATGAAGCATTTGCGGTGGTTCAGATAAAGCATTTGCCTCTGCAGCAAGGACACAGATGGTGACGCGGTGTAGTTTATTTCAAAAATATTAGTATACCCAATCAACACAGTTGCGCGCAAATCAATCGCTCCATGAGATTACAGGAACGCACGCAGACCATTACGATGTGTTCCTTGCAGCTGTTGACTGGAGTTCTCGTCATTTTCGTCTCCAGACGGCGCACGATTCAGTGGTACGTTTTCTTTGCCTTCATTAGCACCGTTCCTTTCCGATTTTACATAAAAGAACATGTAGCATGATTCCTGGCTCCGATATGCCTGAAGCGCAGACTCTTCCGAAATCTGAACGTAGATTTGTGTGAGCTGCATGGAATTTTGGAATATCATAACGAGCGGAGCAAAACGTACCAACGACTCGTGCGTATCGTTTCGACGGATCCACTGGCCTTCTCCATTGCACACGTCGGCGACGTAGTGACCCTCATCGATGCTCTTACCCAAATGATGAATGACGCTCTGCAACCCAAATGTAAATAAGTTAGCAGGTGTTGGGGCCAGACAGTAGAGCCGGGAGGAGTGCACGTACCTTCAGGGCATACCGTACTTCGTTTCCTGATGAAGCTGTGTTATTGATGGAGCGAATCGGGTCAATAACTGCGGGAGGGACGACAGGGTCGCATCGCTTAAAGAGGGCACCGCTGTGAGGGTTCACTTCGAATCGCTTCAAATGGAAAACAAGAACCGACGGTAGCGATTTAACTTGGTACGCTGATGCCGCTTCCTTCCCAACCTTGCACTTCTCGCAAGTCAATTCCAGTACCTCCGTTTCAAATTGTTTCTGGATCAACGTCTCAAGTTCAATCTGTGGAGGTCGTGGCAGCCATCCAGTTGCTGGAGTTGATGGCGACACAGCGAGTTTCGTCACTGTGTCGGCATTTTCCATTAGAGAAGTCGCGGGTTCTTCACTTTCACCAATTTTTTCACGATAACTGCAAGACGCCTTTGGACAGCAGTAGTAGCGTTCGTCACCTTGGCCAGTTGCAACAGGAGGAAGGTTGCAAAAGCACTGACGTTCGGGTGATGGAGGTGCCTGAGGCTCTTGCTCCGCAGTCGGCTCCTTGTCTGGAACAGGGTAGTAAGGCAGATCTAGGGAGAAATCGTAAAATGTTTCGGCTTGCTTCCGACTGTACCCACAATTTCTGCAGGTCAAGGTCCGGTTGAGCTCCGCTCGAAAGCACTTCGCTGGGGGTAGCTGGCAGATAAGGTCTTGTTCCGTATCCGGTGACTTGTCCTTCTCCGGCGGGGGGTTCTTCGCATTGGGGCTGCTGCGGAAAAAATTCAACAGGCTGCTCATCTGTACTTGGTTAGACGACTTGGCCTCTTCGACGATCTTTTCAGTCACATCACACACGGTCTGCACTAACTCTTTTTCGTATTCCGTCACCAAGTTCAGCAAAAATTCGTGGGCGTCTTGCTGAAAATGACTGTAATAACGCAGCAAAATCAGAACTCGTTAGACCAATACGATAATGGACAAGCAAGGTTCACGTACGTAGCGAACATTGCGTTCTTCTTCCCCATCACATTCTTGAGTGGCTCCGGATTGATCGATGTTTCACTGCCCTTGATGACCAACTGAAGCAGTTGGCTTAGGGTGTACTGTAGTGGGAGGTGCTTGGTATCGCCGCTGGTCCGCCAGGTGTCAAAAATCGTCCTTAGCTGTTCTAGAGATTTCGCCTTCACACTTGCTTGGGGTTGTTTCCGAACAATTTTAAGCACATGTTCTTCGTCCTGAACGCTGTTGACAAACTCAGGTAGGGCTGCCAGAGCTTGAATGACAGCGTTCATGTAGCAATAGTTTCCCAGGTTCAACAAACCATGTGTGCTTCTTTGGGTTCCATCTTCAAGAGCGCCGCTTACAGTTCCACTCGATGCATCGGCATGCTGTCCCAATTCATCAGCAGCAGACTCCATGGACATATCCAGTTCTCGAGCTGTAGTGTCCGCGCGAGGGCCTCTGGGTTGGCTCTTCTTGAAAAAATGCGAGGTGATTTTCCTCTGTTCTTCCGCCTCAGAATCCTGAACTCCAGGTTCATCGTCAAGCATCAACTGCAGAGAACGCACGCGCTTGTTTATCGATCCTGTGATCGATTTCCGGCGATTCTTCTCGCTGAAGCTGCCGCAAGATCCACCTGCTACACCTGTACTCTGATTCTCCGGCGTGTGGCTGCTGTGCTTCTTAAGATCCGGCGGGGTCGGTCCACTCCGCAGCTTCGGCGATCGGGCTGGACTCAACCACTCACGCGAAGGAGACCGGAAAGACGGCGTATTTGACTCGCCTGCTGCCTTTCCTGCACTCGAGGGACTCAACGAGAGACGCGCTTTCTTGCGGAATGGAGAGCGGAACGGCGACCCCAACGGCGAGGTAAGAGACGAGGAAGGCCCCTTCGTCGTCACAGGCAGAGGCGGTGGCAGCGTCAACTGCGGCGTCCGTTGTGGCGTCCCAATGTCAGCCAACGGACTGCGCTTGGGGGTCATGGGCGGCTTCTTCGCGGGGCTCTTAAGCAGCGGCGAGGGGCTCTTCAAGGGGCTCTTGAGAGTGTTGACGGGCGTGAACCCCATGACTTGGTTCAACTGTTTGCGGATCTTGCGCTTCTTCTTGCGGATCTCTACGCCGGCCTTGCCGTCCACCTGGCACTTCAGTTCGGCGTAGAACTCTTTGGCCGCAGCGTTCAGTGCCACTGTGAACACGAAGCGCCGCTTGTCGTTCTCCACGCGCACCGTGCGTGTAGGCGCCGAGTCGAACGTCGAGTCTTTGTGGGACAGCACACCCTTGCCCACCCACAGCATGGCGTCGCCGCTCACGAGGCGCGCGTTGCCGATCTCTTTGCGCAGTACCAGGTCGGTCTGCAGCGTGGAGCGGTCGATCTTTCCGTCGTCGCGAGTCACCTCCAGAACCACATTCTTCACGCACTGTGGGGAGAGGGAGAGGAACAGCACATAGAAGTCAGTGGATGGAGCTGTGAAAGAACCTGCTTACCGCGAACCTGGATAGGAAGGTCCGCCATGGCCTGCTTCGGAGCTGGAACAAGGCAAAGTCAGTCGTGTGCAACAAGGCTTCAGGTTTTGGCGGGGAATGACCCGCGGTTTTGGCGGCAAAAAAAGAGTTTTTGACCAATCACATCAGCAAATATTGACCAATCATGTACGATGCTTTACTTCAACTTGTTCACAATGCAGGGATACGGCGAGACATTCATGGTATCGGTCGCTGGACTGGTTCAAACGGATGTGCGCTACAGCGATTTAGACGAATACGTGCTTGTGGCCGCGACAGAATCCTCCGGCCTGGCTGCTCTTGGTGCATCCTTCCTCACGGCACCTCTTCCCGCCTGGCACAAGCACACACTGAGATGAGATACCAGCGCATTAGATCTTTAGTACATGCAGCGTACCTCCATGACTCTTGCAGAGTCCGTGAGACTGGGCCGAGTTTTTGCATCCTTCAGTGGCGCACCGCTTGCCTGGGTCACGCCAAAGTGCATGTCAACAAACAGCCAAGCCACTAGGAACAAAGTCGTCAAAGTACCTCCACCGTGCGCGATGCAGAATCCGCCGCCTTGATCGCTGCGCGTGCACTCTGAATACGTGCATCGCTTGCCGCCACCGTGACGCTTGCAGAGTCCCCTCGAGCGAGCGCCTTTTGTGCAGCCGGGGATCATGCAGTCCTTCGATTTTCTCGCTGACTTGCACTGTCGTTGAGATGGGGCTGGCGTAGTTGTGCCATAAGACGATTGGCCACCCCACGAAGCCCGCTTGCGTCGAGAGTTGGGCTTGGATTTTTGAGGTACCTCAAACTTGAGAGATCGACTGGTAGCACGTGCTGGTGCTTTCTTTGTTGTGTTTCGCTTCGCAGTGGAGCTGTTTCGCCTCGTGGTGTTTTTCAGTTCTGCCGGATGATCAACATCGGCAGCGTAGTTATTATTGAAGTGTACTTGGTTGTGGTCCGTCAGAGGTTGCTGTCGAGGGAACTTTTCGCGTAGACCTGGGCGCCGTGGCACATTGTCTGCACCGAATAGGGGACACGGATCTCATGGGCGTCAGAAGATCGGTGGTCACTACTGTAAAATTGACACGACGTACGTTGAGACCGCAAAATCGGTTTCAGTATTGTTGGGCACTCCGCTGATAGCGTGTTGAGCGGTGGTAACTTCGCAATCGACGGGCTGTCGATAAACTCTCTCCCCGTTCGTTCGAGCTCTTGATTGCCTTCCAACTGTCGATGCTTCTCCATGCACGCTTCAACATCGGGACTGACGTAATCTAAACACTCCGTCTGCTCAAGCAGCTCTACCCACTCATGGGGTTCAAGTCTACCACAAGCAGCGTTAGCGATCAAAATCATCCTGTACCAAGTCAGAAATCAAGTCCGCACCGGCGTTCGTTGTAAGCAGGCACCACCGCTTCGGGCACGACAGGTTGGTCCAGAGGAAACGGAATCCACGGACTAAAGGTGTCATGGCGACTTGGGGTCATCCCCGTCCTGGTCTGCAAGAAATCAACGCGTTGTTGGGTCTCCGTCACGTCAGACAACATCTCACGTTTAAGACGCGCAGTTAGTTCCGGTGAGTGAGTGGCTTGGTTCGTCTCAGTCGTATGTTCCATGGTTGGCTAAGGGTGCAGCCCTGGCTGAGTCGGCACGCGGAGAGAGGATTGCTGGGCGTCTGTCTTCTCCAGGAGAAAAACTCAAAGTGAGCGCTCACGCCTCGCAAGTCCGCGGCCTTCATCACCTTCTCTAGCCGAGAAAAGACGCACTTCCTTCTCCAGTACACGAGAATCTTAGCGCGTCGTCTTTTCTCGATATGCTGCTGTTCTCCCAGTTCAAGGTGCTTGCAGTACGACGGAGCGACGTGAGAACGGGCGGCAGAAGCGAGTAAGAAAGCTCGACATGCTTTCTCTCTGCAAGCGCGTGAACCTCAAGACGCAGAAAGCGATGGGGGCGAGCAGCGTAAGGTTCGTGTGCAGCTTGGTGGGGTGGCGGCGCGTTCACGAATGAGTTCGCTGCACTGCGGACTTTCTGAGGAGTGATGGTTGCCAAATGTTGAAGTTATGTGCACCACAACATCTTGAAGCTGGAGCATCGGACTCGCGACCGCTCGAGTGGCTGTACAACAACTGCAGCGAATATGAAGCGAGTGGCGCGTGGTGGGAGACGGCTGCATCCCTACCTCATGCTCGTGGTGTTTGTCCTGATTTTGCCTCGTGCTGAAGCTGCCGGCTATGGTAAGGGTTTGTTACCTTAGGCTGAGATTTTGCCAGTTTGCTGAGATTCGATGTGGTTAGCTGGAACTTTTGCTTTCGGTTTACAGAGCTACACGTTCCAAGAGGATGCTGGTACTGTGCAGGTCAAAATCGTTCGAACTGGAGGCACTAGTGGGAGTGTTACGGTCAAGTACGCATTAGCAAAACCCCTGGAAGCCACAGCGACGCTCAACAAGAATTTCAAGCTGACGGACGCTACCTATGCAGCGAGCTTTGATGAAAACCAACTTGAAGGTTTTATCAACATTGAGTTGGTCAACGATGCAGATTACGAGGCGAATGAGTTCTTTTTTCTCCAGATCACAAGTGTGAGCTCTTCAGCTGCAATTGGCACAACTGACACTGCGGTTGTTTTCATTGCGGACGATGGCGATGCGGGAGAGTTCAATTTCGCTGTACCTTATATTTTCTGTCGAGAAGACAGCGGGAATGCAGTCGTCTCCATCGAGAGAAGCATTGGATTTTCATCGGCATCCTACATTCCCGTCGCTCTTGTAGTAACAACAGTCACTGCGGACAGCAACGCCACAAATGGTGGTAGCAAAGCCTTTGACTATTTGGGTGTATCGCAGGAGCTTACTTGGGCGACCGGTGAAGTGAATAAAATTTTCGCTGTGAAGGTCTTTAATAACGATAAGTATCAACCAAAGTCGAGGGCCATCCAGGTTCACTTAGATTCCGTCAAAGGCGGTGCAATCATCGGAGCAAAGTCAGACATGTGGATTTATATTATTGATGATCGCGACGCTGGAACTTTGTCGTTTGCTTTGTCACATTACGAAGTGCTGGAAAACGGTGGTCAAGTGACCGTAAACGTTACACGCTCAGGCATTCCTGATGCTACCAACGTAAACGCATATACCGATGGAGCAGTCACCGTGGATATTGAAACATACAGCGGTACTATTGTGCCAGGGAAATCCCGGTACGACTTGGATTATGATTACGATGTCGTAAAGACTCGAGGCTGCACACATGTCAGCCCGTGTACCGCGAACGAATCAGTTGCCTACACACCCATCCAGAGAACACAATTATCTTTTGCAGACAAAGAAGCTTGGAAAACAATAGACATTTTGATTCTTGATGACGACCTTTTCGAGGCACCTGACCAAGTATTTAAGGTTCTACTTCAGAACGTAGCTGGTGGGGCTCATCTAGGAATTGACTACGAACACCCTACTGAGTGGAGCTGGTATCACGACGAATTCTTGGCCCTCGAGCCTCATACAGATCAATTGCTGGACAATGTTGGTACACTTGTAACCATTCAAGATGACGGAGATCCCGCGGTGATCGTATCAAAGGCGAGCCTTTCGGTGTCTGAAATCGGACAAATTGATACATTTCGGGTTTGGTTGAACTCGAAACCAACATCAGACGTCACCATTCAGCTCGGTGCAAGCGTGACGGAGGTGAAGTTATCTCTGTCAACGTTAACATTTGCGTCTACAAACTGGAATCAGTACCAGACAGTCGCAGTTGAAGCTGTTCCTGATAACACCGCTGATGGGATACATAGCAGCCTTATATCTCTTACTGCTTCCAGCGGTGACACGTCTTACGAATCTCCCCTAAAGACAGTGGCAGGTTCGTCCGGATACACCCTTGCTGTCGGCATTTACACCCAGAAGTGGGGGATATATGACACTGGAAATACCAGACATGCCTTTCCTTGGAAGGATAGCGATGGTGTTATAACGTCGCCTACACACCAACCTTCGATTGAGGCATTTATCCTAGATGATGACCAGCTGACACTTCGAGTTGCTCCTGAGATTATTCGCCATCAGCAAACTGGTAGAACACCTCAGAACTTTGTATCTGTTCGCGAAAACGGTCACAACGCATCTGTTGGAGTTGCCCTCTCGAGTGAGCCTCACGCCGATGTTTACATTTCCTTCGTCCTAGAAGCAAGCTCTAATCTTCGGGTAAAGCCCGCTACATTAAAGATCACAGCATCTGCGTGGCAAGATACTCAGTACATTACAGTATCGGCAGACGCAAGTCCTGATGCCTCGCAAGAAGTACAGTTCTCAAAGATATTAGCTTACTCAGCTGGCAGCGGTGATGCGACGTGCACTTTGTTCGTGCAGCGATTTCCCGCTGCGTCGGTATTATTGGATTCATCTCGTGTAACTACTCGAGAAAATGGCGGAGATGAAGCGATTGTGACGTATGACCTGAAATTGAATAGTGAGCCCATGCATTGGGAACCTATATCAGGCAAATACCAGCGTTTTGAAATCACTCTCAAGCCTAACGCAGACACAACTTTGGTTTTCTCCGCAGACACACAGGGAAGCTTAGGGACATATCCTACACTCATCAGCGCAGGTAATTCTTCTCAGAGTACTGGTGACAAAACAGTGAAATCTGTCGCAGTTGTTCGCTTTGACACATATCCGGTGGTTCAAGCAAAAACAGGAAGCTCTCAAGTTGGACTCGCGATTCTTCGATTGTTTCGATTGTCTGGTGGCGAGAATGGTGGTCTGGGTGGAATTGTCGTGGGTGTCACAGTTGCGAAACGGGAGTTATCGGACACGTGGAATGAAGCTTTACTGAAAGCGAAGTGTACACAAACGAATTCCAAACTTGTCTCTGAATGTTCTTTAGTTGAAGGCGAATCTGAAGTAGCATCGCTCTTTCCAGGTACGATAACCTTTGAGGACGTGAGTGTGCAGTCCGACGGAGAAGCACTTGTCATGCACAGTACCACAATCGATCCAAACACCAACAAAATTTCACCATCGTCAGGGTGGATAGAAATTGATGTCACTGTCGCTCTCAATCGAGTGTTGGCAAAACAACGAGATCAATCCTCGAATTCCACTACCATTTCTTTCCTAGTGTATTCTCGATCAACAGCTACTTTCGTGTACGATGGAGTGGACGAAGTAACATTCGCTTCAAAAGAGCACAGCGACGCAGCGTTGTGTCCCCAGCTTCAAGTTACAGCGTCTGGAAGTGTAAATCTAGCCCTGTCTAGTACAGCCTCCCAGAGTCAGCAAGGTAGTGCCAGTGCTGCTATTGATGGTAACATTAACTCGGACTCGAGTATTGCCTCAACTTACGCAATGTCACGAACCATAGATACGTACTCGTGGTGGCAGATTGATTTGAAAAGCCTTCGACGTATTGAGGATATCGTGATTACCATTAAGAAAAAAGTCCCAGCGGCTGACTTGCAAGCAGATCAGCTCACCACTACATTTTGGGTTTTCCTATCCGACACCCCATTTTCTCAAAGCAACAACAGAACAAAGGCGTTTCTGTCCGCAAAAGCTGGTGCGCTGTACTTGCGTGAGTTCACAGTTTTATTGAGATCATTTGAAACATCAGAAGCAGACACGATTACCTATCGGTGGCGTGTGAACGGAGAGAAAAATGGTCACTTCGGGGAGGACCGTTTTGTTGCAGACTACACTACTTCTACTGAAGCACGTTACTTGAGGCTGCAGATTGAAGGAGAAAATAGTCTTCTCCTGAACGAAGTGGAGATTTACCAACAAGCTTTTGCGAGCAGTAGAATATCGATTGGAGGCTATATGCCAAGCGTGGCCATTGCTCGTAGTGGTCAGAATCAAATTGAATTCTCAATCCCTTTCATACAAGGAGTAGATTCCTCGCCATGTGACAAGAGAACGCGTATTTGTCGGCAGGAACTGCTATTCACATCTGGAAATTGGCGAGAATCCCAGCAGGTACAAGTGCACGCTATAGACGACAAGGTTGCAATTGGTGATCGTGAAGTGCTGATGACCCACACAGCCGAGTCGCTAGACGTTGACTACGCTGGGGATTTGTTTTGCAGTGGGTCTCAAACAGCTTGTAATGAAAATCTATTTAACGATTCAAGTGTGAAGAAGCTCCACATCCTGGAGGACGACGAGAACAAAGTAATTCTTTCAAAGTCAGAACTTATCGTGGTCGAAGGAAGCAATGCTTATCCAGACGCTGCTCCGTTTTATAGATTATCAGAACTCCAGACACGATACCTTCGGTGTGATAGTGATCCTGACGTGGTAATTGACCTTCAGGGGGCTACTAATGCGGCATGTGCAACGCCGTTCAAAAAGACGTATGTTGCTCCGTGGGAAAATTGCATCTCAAACAGCAGTGCGCTACCTTTAGAGATCGGCAGTGCGTGGATAATGGCTGGGTTCGAGTCAGCGACGAACCTGTCCGCCATATCATTCGTAATTTCACCCTTGACAGGAGCAAAATATATTCGTCAGATGACGCTGTGGGGTAACCGCGACTATTCCATCACAAGCTCGTCAGTCGATGTCCTGAACATCAAGAATTGGATTCAAATGGGAACTTCGGAAGTTTCAATGAAGTCTGGCGGCCCTCAGGAGATCATAATGAGCGGCCTGTCGCTCTTCACAGTACACAGCATTTTGGTCGTGTTTGATAAATCTTACGATGCCATTAATGGCTGTATCCTTACACCCCAAGTCACCATCATTGGATATGAGCCTGTGCCATTTCCTCTTCTTATAAGAGGTGATCTCTCCAGTTCAGACAGCGTACCACCCGAGATTAGCCACTTGTCACGTATGCATCGTTATGGGGTCCCCGATACTATCGCTGTACGTTTATCGAGTGAGCCTCTGGCTGATACGATGGTATCAGTTCTCGTTGAAGGCGCAAGTGAGAAGTATGTTACAACATTCGATGCTACCAACGCATCAAGCGCCTCGCGTTCGTTGTCAAACCTTGTAGGTGCCAAATACGAATCAGATGAAATCCGACGGTTCCGTATGCCGACTACGCTGCGATTTACAGCAGAAACCTGGGATATAGCTCAGGAACTGACCTTTTTGGCAGTGGATGACAACACATATCTCGGAGACCGTAAGCTGTCGATGCACATAAGCTCGTTGTCAACAGATTCCATGAACCTCGATATTCCAATTCAATTGGTCGGCAACAGTGCAATTTCTCGAACCTATGCACGTCTGTCAACCACGCTGTCATATTCGAGTGCGGAGTTCGTAGTGCGCGACCACGATGATAGTTCCTGGCCCTATCGTATTGCAACTAAATGGCAGTCTGCATCTGGATCGTTTGACGTCACCGTTGTCGATGATGATTTACCTGGTGTCACCATTTCGGTGAGTGAGGTTGTTGTATCGGAAAGCATACCGAATACGAATTACTCGGTCTCGCTTGACTCAGCACCACTGCAAGATGTCACAATCAAAATTTCGTACGAAAAGGACTCCAGTTTATTTTCTGTGTCCCCACTGGAGCTAAGTTTCACCCGATTGAACTGGCATCAACCGCAATGGATTGACATTTATCCCGTGGCGAACGACATTTACGATGGGGCGTCTCCTTTTACCTTAAACTACGAGAGGCTTATTCCGAAAGTAAAGCAGCCTCTTCTTCTTCATCAGGTTACCAGCTCAGACAGCAAGTACAACGACTTGCAAGTTGGTACCAACGAGAACGATTTATTAACTGCGTACACTGAACACCAAGGCGTTCGTATAATTGTCCAAGATGATGATACTGGTTGCGAAAAAGAGTATGAGTGCTTGAATGGTGGTGAATGTGTGAAAACCCTGGCGGGAAATGCTTGCTGGTGCCCTTCAACGTTTGGAATGAAAAACTGTTCAGTGGTGTGCGAACGAGCAAGCGAGTGCGCGTTTGATCGTCTATCATTTAAAATTCGATGCTTTAAAACTGAAGACAACGCAGTATGCAGTTCAGCCTTTTCCGCGAAAGGCTTAATATCGGTGCTATATCGAATGCTCACGACGAAGATCTTCACTGGCTTGGATGGCCAAATACACGCAAAGCTTCCCCTCAATCCGATATCGGAGGCTATGTACGTCGTCAATAACTCGAAAACGTCGTGCGTGGACGGCTCAGAAGGTTGTATTTCCGTATCAATTGACTTTATGAGACCCAATCTTGACGATACTTCGGTCACGAGTAAATTGTTCGCGTATCAAGAGGCTGGTTCGCTTAAGGCATCGCCAATGCACATTGAGCTGATGACTTCAGATCCACAGTACGTGGAGAGCAGTAGTGCCATGGTCGGGATGTGGATCTTCGTCGGGTTTTGCGGGGCTGCCGTAACAGGTGCAGGTGGCTTATTTGCTGCACGAGCGATTCATGCCAAAACTAGCCATGTGCGTCCCGATGATGATTTTTCTGGAGAGCAAACCGAGCTTTTAGCAGTTGGGGCCACATCCCCACGGGAGGTTGCAGCATTTCCATCCCCGATCAGTACATAAGCGTCACAGTGTATCTGAGCCCTTGTGTTCGCTGTTCGCCTGCACTACGGTATGCACGTGCTGAATAGATGTCTGTCAATCCTTCTTCATAGTACTAATCAGAGGATACAAGGGTGATTAGTGCGCTAGCAACTCCTCCAACCACTCCAGACACACCGTGCAAATTGAGAATGCCACAAGTATCCGATAAACTTCTAGAAATGGCGCCACGAAGCAATAGCCAAAGACCGAAGCAATACCGGCGGCGAAGAGACCAACGATACTGGCGGTCGCAGGGATAGCTGCGAGGTTGCAGCAACTCGTGCCCACAGCGACACCACCTGCAAGTGTAGCATTTTGCACGTGTACCATGTCAAACTTTCTCGAGTGACTCGTTACTTTCGTTGCAGCGAAAATCGATACACATGAGCCCGCGATACTGAGAATAGTGCTCGCTCTTGTTGAAAGCCGTCATGGCAGCGCAAAATGACGGCCAGTACATCAACCGGAAAAAGGGTACCAATCATGGCAAATACGTCCGAGTTGTAGTGAGAGGTATTGTGGGTCTGCTCGTTGTCGCTCGGAATCCCAATGTTCAAGGCAGACCCGAAAAAGGCACCAGGTACTTCGTCCAGGTGAAGATGAACCGCTGGACGATGAAACGAGACAGCGTTCATGTTGAACTTGCACAAGAAAGTCATTAACAAGGGCGGATATCATCACGCGGCGCTAACGTGTTTACCGGATTCGAATTTTACAGCAAAAATGAGCAGACAAATGGCCTGGAACATCATCAGCGTCCAAGCGAATCCCTTTTGCTGTCTTGGCCAACAACTGTTGGCAGAAGATAGCGACTTGGAGACCGTTTTTCGTATTCCGTCCCGGCATGGTGTTTGGTTAATGCCCCACAGAGTACAAAATTGAATATGATGGCTGAGAAAATGAGGACAACATCATCAGCCGAGCGAGTCGTTTTATCTACTACTGCGGAGGCTAGTGCGTATGGCCGAGTTTGCGCAAAGAGATCACCCAGCCTTGTTTTCTATGCGGGGTGCAAGCAAAGTTCCGGAAGCGAGAAAATCAGCAGAGCGCGTTGGCATCACCAATTACATGGCCCGATTCTGTGTTCCACCTAGAATCGGCAAGAGAAAAAATACCAGCCACTCGCAGCAATTGAATTAGGAGTTCATCGAATCGTGAGGCAACTGAAACCAGCCTTTCGGCATGCAGTAAGTAATCACAGTCGTGATCTACCTAACAGCTACCCTTGATTCCAAGATCCGACAGCGTCACGGACGAGAGGCCAGCCCAAGTGCGCATCGCATTCACAATGGACAGGTCACGGTGGACGCGAGTGTACTTGCCTCCAGCGAAGCCCTCGACGGTGTAGCCACACGACCCAGCCCGGAACGCCTTTTCGTACGGCACGCTGGCAGTACACGTTTGGCCCTGCGACGAATCAAAGCCACTGCAATCCGAATACCCATCGGGAAACCCAGCAGCACCGTTGGAGAACCACGTGTACGAGCTCAGCACGACCTTGATCTGCCAGTCGGCATCTGTGCGGGAGAACAGCTTGACCTCAAAGGAACGGTGCTTCGCAACGTCCTTGTCCTTGATGAGAACGGATCCTGCATCACCCATGTCGCGGGAGGACGAGCCATCGTTCTGCTGGTCATGGTCATCGTTCTGGATCACAAAACGGGACGCAGGCAAAACCCACGAGCCGCAAATTGGGAACTCCTTGGGGTAATCGGACGACCAAATCTTGAGCTTGGCGATGTCGGTAGAAGAGATCCCGTTGGCAGCGTATTGTGCATCCAGCCCCTTGTAAAAGTTGTAGCCCGAGTCGGCGTTGCATGCCAAAAGGCTTGCCTCACCGCCTAGAATTACTTCGCCCCACGAGATAAAGTCATCCGGTAGACTGCCACCCATGTACTTACTCAGTAGCCCGTAGATTGCGCCTGCATCGACAGGTCCGATGTGTTTCAGGGCATCCAGCCGAAGTCCGCTGAATCTGATGCCAAGGAGATCCACAAAGTACTGAGCAATGCGTTCACGAACGTACGTCTTCTCCGTATTCAAGTCTGTCAGACCAGTGAGCCAACCCGTTTCGAGCTGAAGTGGGTCGGTCCACGAGCTCATTGTGCGCTCGCAGTGGAAATCCGTCGGTCCATACGGAACGGCGGGGAACTCAAGCGCTGGGCGGGAGCTGGATCCTGTCAACTTTGTCTGGCAGAATAGTGCTGTCACGCAACCCAGTGGTATGAAGGGAGGTCAGAAGGGTGCTATCGTGGACTTGTTCGGCTGGCCGTATGATGATATTGCGCAGGAATGCTCGGATTTCCTGGGTAAGGCAGGCTACATGGGAGTGAAGATCAATCCGCCACAGGAGTCCGTGCTGACAGATGCATGGCCGCAAAGCGGTCAGCGGAATCCATGGTATTTTGTGTACCAACCCGTGAGCTACCGTTTGTATTCACGCCTCGGGACGAGAGCGCAGTTGCGGTCGATGATTCAAACGTGCCGAAAGAATGGAGTACGGGTGTACGCTGATGCTGTTGTGAACCACATGTCTGGTGGAGGTAACGACGTGCTTTCCCACCGCTATAGCAGTGGAGGGTCCTGTGTCACATGGGGTGCGAAGTCCAGCGCAAAGTACTCTCCTTACTACACCCACAGCTACACCTACGGCACGAATGCGTACACGAATGCCGGTTCCATCTGTGCAGACAGCGACGATGAGAAGGTCGTCCTTGAGCGAGTTTGTAACTTGGCACGTTGCAGACGTCGACGTAACTCCGTTGTAGGAGTACGAACAGGTCGCTGAGGAAACCCGGAGATACGTGCGCACAGTGACAGTGGCAGAAGTGCGATCCAATCCGTAGACTACGTGAGCGTATCCGGTCAGCGATCGGTAGTCCTGGGAGTCTGTCGACCAGCCACTTGCATTACGCGGTGGGGTTTGCCACTTCCTCCGATCGTCGGTGGAGGGAAGCTCGGTCTGCGTAGAGCTGGAGCAGGAGTCAAGCCCATTGTAATTGCAGCAGCTTCCGGACGGAGTCGGTGCTGACGCGGTCGGGGGTGGAGCGGCGGTAGATGTTGGCGAGGGGTTGACAGTGGTCGGTGCCGCTGTCGTTGGCGTCGGGGAAGGAGTAGGAGTGACTGTGGTCGTCGCCGGCGGAGCGCTTACCGTACTCATGACAATCCACGTTCCGGCGCTAGTAGCCTTGTAGTTGGCATTATTGTCGTTGTCCCAAACGCCATTCCCGTTGTTGAAGACAAACTCGAGGGATGCCTGAGGCGCTGCCAAGTCGTACTGGAACCACCCGGCCGAAGCCGGGTAGTTGGAATCGGTAGACGCAGTCATGAGCTTCCCGGGCGACGTTGTCCACGTTGACCCAGTGGAGTAGTGGATATACGGGGTCGTCCAGCCAGTTTGGAAGAAGACATGCAACCCCGTTCCATCACTCGCTGCCATCAAGACTGTCGCCGATGGCGGGGTGCTGACGGAACTCGTCACCTGCCACGTTCCAGCTATGGTAACTTTGTAGTTACCATTGCCGTTGTTGTCCCATACGCCATTACCGTTGTTGAACACGAACTCAAGTGAAGTCGTCGAAGCAGGTAAGTCGTAGCGGGACCAACCCAGCGCGGCGGGAAAATTTGCCGAGTCGTTGCTCTTGGTCATGGCTTTGCCTGGAGAAGTCGTCCAGCCGGACCCCGTGTTGTAGTGGACGTAGGGGGCTGTCCACCCCGAGCGGAAGTAGATGTGGAGGCCCGTGCCATCACTCGTCTTGGCCAGTGTCTGGGCGTTGACGAAGCCGGCAAAAAGCATCATTGCCACCAGCGCTAACAGCACGCAGCCTCCGGTTCTAGACGTTGCTGGCATGACTCGTTTAAGAAACTTGGCAGGATACTTGAGTTCTTCTTAGTGCAAGGCGAAACGAAAAGTGCGGTCCTAGATCAAAGCAGAACCAAAGCAGCCCAAACCAAGCTCCGATCGTAGTCTTCAAGAGCAGCTTCCTCCTCTACACGTGATATGTTCATGAAATTCATGGTGATCAAGTCGCCTCTCAGGACGTGATTCAGGACGTGAAGGCCAACTTGATTCATTTCGTGAAGTGCCTACTGTTGCAGTTCTCGCCTCGATCTACTTGACAGTGTCAAGTAGACACGTGGGTGGTGGTGGGTGGCTGGACGAAGCAGAAGTTGCCGTTTTTACTTAGCGGTGTCCAAGTTGAAGTGGGCGAGCTCACGATGACGCCGGGTATCAGCCACCCGCTTCCAGTCATCACGAACAATGTTCACGAACAGCGGGGAGTTAACTGATGCGATCTTCCTTTACATCAAGTGCTTCAGGCACTCAATCATCAACCGCTCCGGTGCCTCGGCTCACCCCTTTCACCGTCTGCATCACTGGCTACACGACCCGGTCACAGTGCACCGGGGGACACACTCGAAGCAAGACACTCATGGTGCAGCCTGCAGTCGCTTGCAGAAAGACAGACGAGCGCTGGAAGCTGCGCCGCCGTCGCTGGATTTCTGTCCCCCCCCCCGGTCTTCAACGCTACTTACATGCATTCGAACAGTGCAACGACCCCATCGCGAGGGCACCGGCATCTGATTACTTGGACGTCACCACTTCGAGATTGGTGCTGTAGACTACAGTGGAGTCCCCTCGACGAGGCACTCGAAAACCATATTGTATATACATGTATTATTATCCACTGAAATATTGTCTATACATGTAGTATTATTTTCCAGCAATATTGTATTTTGACAGCGAAGAAAACACCATGGATCTCAGTGGTGCATGGGAGGAAGTTGCGCGCTTCCAGGCGACGGGCATCGCCACTTCGGCGCACATTTACGCGGGTGAGCAAGAAAATGCGCTCGTGCAAGAGTTTCTGGCGGAAGTCCCGATCGCGACGCTGTTCGTGTGCCTGCAGGACGCCAGCGACCGTGGATCCGACAAGCAGGTTGGCGTCACTATCGGCGGTTTGTGTGCAATTATCGGGATTTAAACCGGTGTTTTGCATTGTGAGTAGGTGAAGCAGGCGTGCGACTGCATTAACCGCGTGTTGGACGCCGAGGGAGACGGCACGAGCCTCTTCTTCCAGCCAGACGTGAGATTATTGATGGGATCGCTGCATTATTCCGGTTGTTTATGTTCTGACGTGATGGCGGGTTACACCGACAGATTGTGCCATTTGTATTGGCTGGATTGACGCACGTGGAAAAGCAGGCGAGGGCACTCGTGGTGAACCAGTTTATCGCGCACCTAAGCAGAAAACCGACGCTAGACCAAGTCAAGGCTGTGGTAGGAACTGAAGGAAGAGAGGGGGCCGCTGAAAAGGTTTGTGTCTAAATGCTTGTGTTGCTGTTGCAATGGTGCAGGCGGATCTGTCGGTTTTGGAGCAAGTGTGCAGTGTCGTTGCGGATGTGGACATTGAGGTCGCTGCAAAGGCTTCGACGGTGCTGGAGATGGTACGACATGTTTTGTCTTCACTATAAAAAAACGCACGTGTGTTAACGATTGGGCTGGATGTTCCAGTTCTCGAGGATCCCCGACAGTGGAATCTACCAAGTAGTGCTGGACTCTCTCAAGACGAAGGCGCAAAGCAGGTTGGTCTGATGCTACGTCACTTGTACTCGCAAATCCTTGTGCTAAACGTTGTTGTGGATCAGTGAAATTACGCAGAACTCGATTGCGTTCATGCGGTATCTGGAGACAATTGTGAAGATCTGTGCTCAAAAGGACGATCACATGGAGTACGGAATTTCCACGGGAGCGATTAACCTGGTATGCTCTGTAGCGCAAATCATCCGCGCCTTCCTTCACAATTAGCTGATATTGGTGGCTGGACTCGGTTTTGTGAGCAGATCCTGAACTGCCTGAAGTCGGATGATCCACTGTTCTTGATGAATGTCGTTGATTTGGTGCCGGCGGTGTGTCAGACGAAGATTGGTGTGCAGTATATCTTCCAGTCAGGTGTGCAAGTTTGATCATATCGACGGCAACAACAAAATGCATCACGATCTGTCTGTGGTGTATTCGTTAGGAACGCTGAAGACGTTGCTAGGAATGACGGAAGGTAGGCTCGCCGTTCCGACTTAACAAATTGATGCTACACACTCCGGGCTGAAACTAACGAAACTAACGATGACTACCCAGATCCTTTTGTTGGAGGCAATGCGGTTCGGCTGGTAGGCGAGGTCTCTGCTACAGCGGCTAGTTTGAATATTGAGTCGTGGAGTTGGAGCGATGCCACGCTTTCCAAGGCCTTTCTGGAAACGGTGGAGAGCAAAATGCAGAGCACCGACTCGTTGCAGCAGATTGCAGCAATGGATGCGTTGGCTGCCTTCGGATCATCCTCAGATAAAGGTGAGCTCCGTCACTTGGTGCATGAAGGGGTCCTTTTGACTGAAATGATCTTTTTGTTGCTTGGACCGTAGAACTCCATCTTCTTCTCCAGCACCGAACCATATGCCAGATGTGGCTCCAGCTCGGCAGCAGCGCTAAATTGCCCGTGAAAGCTAACTGTTTCCACTCACTTGCACGGGTTCTTGGTGCATCCACACGACTCAGGAAACAGCCCGACCAGGTGGCAGTGGAAAATGCGGGTGTGTGGAACATGTGCGAACGTCTGTTCAACAGTCTGGGTATGGAGTGCGCCAAGCAGTCCACGATGGTGCTGTTGATGGACGCGCTGAAGCAGCCGTTCGAGGAGTTGCGGACGTCCGTGTTCCACGTCCTGCGCTCGGTGGCTGCGCAGAACAACGCCTGGGGTATGCGCGCGTTGCAGTCTTACGGCGGCTTCTTCGAGTTTCTCATGGACCGCACCACCGAACCGACCAAAGAGACGCGCGAGTGGAAGTTCGCTGTGCTGGACGCTGTCCTGGCTTCGCCATTCCAAACTCAATTGGGTACGTGTACATGTACCAGCCCCACGCTGCAACTGTGGACTTACGTTTGTGTCATGTCATGACTTGCCCTTTCGTGCTATTGTTGTTGTCGTTGCGTTGCAGACGCATCTTTGCTGGAGAAACTGCAAGCGAGTATGCGTCGCGGTCCGTACGCTGGCGCCGCTGCGCCGGCCGAAATGCAGCTCGACTCGGCTTAAGTCGGAGCGATGCATCTCCTAGTTGTTGCTCTAAAGATCGTTGACACGCAACAATGTTTTTCGGCTTGAAGTGCGTGACATGCTTGACATGTGAAACTGATCCGCCTGCCACGTACTTCTGTACCACGCCCTTTTCACCCAATCACACCTCGTCCTTTCTTTCTTTTTATCCAATCCCGCCTCATCATTCCGCCGCACGATATATCCAGCGTAGACTCGCGGCATAAGAGGGTCAGCGTCACTTGACGAAGCTGCGTCTCGGTGAGCGGAGCGCCATGGACACCCCCGGGCGCGCCGCCTTCCTGTGCACAAGCACCGCCTCGTTCCACGCCCCCGACTGGTGCGTACGCCGCATCTGGCAACCGATGAAGCTTGATGTCTAATTTATTGTCAATGGCAGGGCGTGTATGCCCGTGGAGACCAATTCCCATGCGAGGCTGGATGCGTTCCGTGACAACCGCCACTGCGCCACGTACATGGTCGGCACCCAGCGCGTGAATCTCTTCGGACGCGACCAAGAGAGCTGCGACCACGTGTTGGGCAACCCCTCGGTCTCGAGGAAGCACGCGGCGGTGATTCACGATGGCGAAGGCGGCATCTTCGTACGTGACTTTGTGCTGGAGATGGGCTGTAAGCTTACTATAGTGCTGAGGTACTGACTTCATTGGCCGTTGTCTGTAGATGGTGGACCTCATGTCGCGACACGGAACGTATGTGGGCCGCAAAAAAATCCCCCCCCACGATCCATATCTATTGCACGGTATGCATGACTTCTATTATGTTGGGAAGAATGTAGTGGAGCTAATAGCTGGCCGCTATGGTGGTGACGACAGAGGGGGACGTCATCAAGTTCGGGCAGAGTGTGCGTGTGTACATCCTGAAGGGCGCGGGCTCGGACGGGAAGAGTGCGCCTGTGAAAAAATCGTGGGGACGCAAATTGCGTGTCCCACACGTTAGCATCAGTGCCGTGGTTCCGAAAAGGAGTCCAAGCAAACCGAAGGCTTCGTCAGCAGTGACAAAGTTGGTGAATGCAGTTTGTTATGGGACTCTTGAGGATGAAAAGGTTACTACGTTTATTACGGGTGTTTTGGAGCTTGGTGACGAAGACAGACAGGTACGTGGAATATTTTTTAGTATGCTACAAGGCGTAGGTTATGCTGAATACGTCTGTATTTGTTGTGCTTTGCATGTTTAGGGAGTTGCAGACACGTTGGTGGAACGACTTCAGGCCAAATACGAATTCTACGCTGCTCATGTTAGTTGCATACCTGTATGCTATGTGAGTATACTAGCGACGAGACCTCTGATGCGTTTGCTATGTGCATATTTTCAATTCAGGTTCATCGCAACGCGTTTGTTGCCACTATGGCGCTATTAAAGCAGAACTTGTGCGTGGAAGAGTTTGAGGGAAACCTGGATGTTTTTACTCATATTTCTCAGCAGCGCAACGACAACATTTACCGCGCTGATTCCCGGAAGGTAAGTGTGCTTGTGTTCGATCGATGACTCATCATGTACTATAGTATCCTTACATATCATTCTCAACAGCTTTTGCAAGCGATTGCTGCTGTCCGGTTAGACCCCGATAATCCGCAGTTTAATGATGCGGACTCTACCGAAGAAGACGTTGGCTCTGCTTGCCCACCTACCGCAAACAACCGAGAAGGACGTGAGCGCTCCATGAGTGATGAAGGAAAGAAATTGTTCTTAGCTGGGCATGGAATGCCGTATCCTGGCCGCACAGAATCTGTGGGAACGATTAGCGACACAGGTATGACGCACAGGGGGACGATTGGTGACCCTCGCTATCAAACGTCCCATTACCCGTCTGGCAGCGATTACGATGACCATGATGGAGGATCTGAGTCGAGGTCTATGGATAATGGATACGCGCCTCCAGTCAGCTTGGTGATCGGCAACGGCACGAATTCTGCTGTAAACAGTGGAAACGGATCAGGCTTCAATTTCATTGGACAGGCAGTACCAGAAATCACCAAACCTAGCGGATCTGCATTTGAATTTATTGGCAGCTCTGATCCTGTGGACGACACTTCTTCCCGTACTAGCTCTACAGAACTACCTTCTGGCCAGTCTGCAGAGTTGCCTCCTAAGCCCCCCTCTGTTGCTGCTGAAGGCTTTTTACTCGAGAATCTATCCGTGGATAACAGCGAGTTTGGGGATATGTGGGAATCAGCGAACGACGAATCGTACGTTGCTCGTTAATGGGACTTTTCGTCGCCGATGAGACTTACTAACCAACCGATTGTATCTGCAGAGAGGAATGGTCTGTTGATCTTGGCTCAGTAGATGCTCACGAACTAGACCCGCGCGACTTGCAGGTGTTTTTGGAGGTGCATCGTTTGATGTGCGTGTCCAGCAAGAAGGTTGCTGGACAGCAGCAATGGCTATTCGTTGCTGAACAGGTATTTTGTTGTCTGTATTCCGGGCTTTTGTTATCGTGTGAAAGCTAACTCACTTTATTTGCAGAAGGCCGAAGGAACCCTCTTCTTGGTGGACATCTCCGTCATGCCGGGCTTGACAGATATGTCAGTGACATTGAAGTGGATTGTCAACTCGCTGCTTTACAGAAACGGTCACGTTATTTTCATGAAAATCCTCAAGTACGCACTCCATCAGTTTGCCGAACAGGCCCAAGTGCGTGTTGCACGGACACCCCAGCTCCCGCAGCCTCACCTGCATGATACAACGCAGAATCATGTGCAGCGTCAACCACAAAATGGACGAGAGCTCGAGCCGGCTGTCAAGGCACTCCCCGTGCCTTATCCAGTTTCACGCTCGGTGTCCCGCACGGCATCACACGCAACGTCTCTAGATGATGATGAAGAAGATGCTGACGAAGTTGATAGTGACGAGGACACTATGTCAGCGCTCGACTACCTGACTGAAAATCCTGCTATTGACGCGGGCAAGTTCGAGCAGGTGTGGGCGACAGCAAGCGAGATGTACGTGCTTCATCATTCAAAGTTGATGTATTGGTTAGACTAACCAGTGTGTCTTGCCGAGTAGCGCGTCACTGTCGTACACACTAAACGAGGTTCCTGAGGTGGATGAGGTTATTGAACTCTTCCGCAGCAACTGCCTGGGTTGTTTGGCAAGCGGCAGCATGGACAAGCAAGTCAAGTTTTTCTTCTTCGCCGAAATGGTACACTCTCGCTTTTGTTAAATACTCGCCATGTCCACCTGATGTCTAACGTACTTGTTCCTACCAGACGGAGCTTCAGTGCGTATTTTGTGTAGAAATGGCGATCAGTGTGGACACAGGTACTTTGGAAGGTACCGTCAAACGGTTAGCCATCCAGCAGCATAGCGACGAAGAAGAGGAGCAGATTGACTCGAGTTTTGTTAGTTTCATCGAAGAAGTCCTCCAAGAGCTTTAAGCTGAGTCAAGTGCGAGTCGTTCGCACAACAAAATGTAAATGCGCTTCGAAGCGATTTGAGTCACACAAAAGTTTGCATTAGCGCGTACATTTATCGTTTTTCTTACTACAACAAGCTACAAGTGCAAGCAGCACAATCTTTATCCTCACGCGTCATCGCACTTCATGTGGCGGAGAAAGATGGAGCGCCAGTTGGGTGTTTGGATTTCGTCACGGCCGCTTTTGATGTTGGCAAGGATAGTGCTGCATGGTGACGATCCATTTGCGTGAAAGCTCTGGCGGAAATCATCACTGAAGTCGTGCACCCCTCCGCGACACTCATCATAAAAGACACAAGTCATCTTCTCCACGTCCTCGATCGCCGCGAGAGCGTCTTGTGAAGCGTCTGCCATCGCCGACTCAACCGAAGAACTGTTTGAAGCCGCTGCCAGTGCTTCCTTGTACCAAGTAGCCACCGTCTGGTTACTAGGGACGATCACTGCTTCGACGAACTTGGACTTCTCTTCTGTGGTGTTTGCCGAGCTTTCAAGGTGGCGGAACGGCATTCCAGCTCCAGCCATGCCGAGGCCAAAACCAGCACCGGGGCATGTCGTGAACATTTCAGCCAACAATCCCGTCATCTCGTAGTTGTAGCTGAAGACCCCAATATCTCGAATGTCCGAGAGGCTCAGGTACTCCGAGGGCAGGACCGAGAAGAACGGGTCTAGCATGTTGAACTGCGAAAATACGGACGTGGGGTTGATGCCTTCTTCACCTGTGCGCAGCAAGATGTTCGACTCTGGCAGCAGGACATTTCGGTCGAACACATTTACGGGAAGTGGCTCACGGCGTGGGCATTCCGTGTAGACGCGGGGATCTCCCAACTTCTGCTCCAGCGGAATGGGCACTGTGTTGCCCACAATGCACTTGTAGTAGATTGAGTGCAGCAGGTCGATGGTGGCGTGGTGCGAGAAGAAGATCGGGTCGGCTGGTGCTTCCAAGAAGCCCATAGCCCCGGAGAGCGCGCTGTGAACGGTATCTACAAGCATATAAACAGCCACAGTCAGCAAATCTACCAACAGCACCCAGTTGAGTTTTGCAAACTTACCGTGAATGCCCAACTCCAAGTTGGTCACGACGCCTGCGATCGTCGGAGTCGCAAAAAGTTGACGCGCGAGCGAGCTGACGCTTGTCGTCGGAGGGAAAGGAGAGCTGAGCCAATTGCCGCGAGGCACACAGCGTGCACAACCGCCCCCGCGTAGGTGAGAGGCCTCGCAAAAGTGGTCGAGGGGTGGTGTCACAACGCAGGTTCCTCCGATGGGCGATCCGTTAATATTGACAGATCGGCCGTAGCCGTTCAAGGACCCACCAAACTCGCGTAAGAGCAGCGAGCACTCCTCCATGCTGCGGCAGCCGCCGGCCATGTAGCGCTGGTTATCGTCCAAGTAGTTCCAGTATGGAACAGTGATGCAGGAGAACTCACCACCGTAGCTACGAAGCATGTTCTCAAATCCTAACAACAGCAAGCGGTGCCAGTAAATGAACATGCACGTATTGTGCGCTTCCACCGTTGTCATTTGCTCCGTGTGGATCTCCACGAACTTGATGTAGTAGCCATCGTCCATGGACATCGCGATCGCACGCAAGTATAATTCCTTTTCCTGCGGTAGCAACAGTTCCCAGGGCTTCCGAATACGCGGACCGCACGCCGCCAGCGCTAGTTGTTCGGATGCTTCGGTGACAGGAGTAACGCTGTCGTTTGGAGGGAGATCCTGAGCAGGCGAAACTACTGCCGTCGCGGCAAACAATAGCGCAGCAAGACACCACGACATAAATTGCTTCATCGTCGGGGCTAAATGTTCGGGGTCGTTGATCAACTTGCCTTTGACGCGAACAATCGAAATCTGAGCTCCTCTTCAAACACTGCCACTCCGTCCTGGCAGTAAAAACAGTCGCTTCATGAAGGAGATGACCCGACTCCATCGAAGCCCGTCAACCTGCAGCCAATGCTGCCCGGCGCTGCAATGCCCGCAAGTCTTCTCCATCAGCTCCGTCTCAAAGCAGTGCAAATCCGTCCGTCTAGTGGACGCCCTTTCACGATCCATTAGCCCTACCCCCATTCCAACCATTGGATGAAACGATAATTATATATCACCAATTACATCACTATAATACTATTAATACGGACCAATGGGAAACAAGGTAGGCCTGGCTGGCCAGCAACCACTGGAGGCTTCGCCGTCGCCGCCCACCACCCACCCAGTTGGAAAACACAGCAGTCAAGGCGAACATGGTGAGTGAGGAGGCATGACTTTGCTCCGGCCGTATCTCCGGCGTGCGGCGTCTGTTGCACGCGCAACTTGCGTGACTGGTCAGCTGAGATGTCCACGAACTCGAGGCACTAATTTGTTCCCTGCTTGCTCTTATCGATCAGGGTGCCAACAACTTCGTGCTGTTCGAGTCGGCATCGGGCTATGCAATCTTTGAGGTGGTGGAGAACGAGGAGATCGGATCCCTCCTTAGCGAGGTGCAGGCCGCTGTCGCCGATGTGTCCTCCTTCGGACGCGTCGTGAAGCTAAAGGCTTTCCAGCCCTTCACGTCGGCCGAGAACGCCCTCGAGAACATCAACAACATCTCGGAAGGTCTGCTGAGCGAGGATCTCAAGAACTTCCTGGAGATGAACCTGCCCAAGGTCAAGGCCGGAAAGAAGGGCAAGTTTGCCCTCGGCGTGCAGGACAAGGGGCTCGCCCAGGCCATCTCGGACGAGCTCAGCGCGCCCTGCAACACGAGCGAGACGACGCTCGAGATCGTGCGCGGCGTGCGCATGCACTTCAGCACGTTCGTCAAGGAGCTAGCCCAGGGCAACCTCGCCAAGGCTCAGCTCGGTCTCGGCCACTCGTACTCGCGTGCCAAGGTCAAATTCAACGTGAACCGTGCCGACAACATGATCATCCAGGCAATTGCGCTGCTGGACCAGATGGACAAGGACATCAACACGTTCGCCATGCGCGTGCGTGAGTGGTACTCGTGGCACTTCCCCGAGCTGGTCAAGATTGTCAACGACAACTACGTGTACGCCCGTTGCGCGTCATTCATCAAGAACCGCAACACGCTGAGCGAGGACTCGCTCGAGGAGCTGTCGAAGATCGTCCTCGACGAGGACAAGGCCCAGCAGATCCTGCACGCCTCGCGTTCCTCCATGGGTATGGATATGTCGGAGATCGACATGATCAACGTGGACAACTTCACCACGCGTCTTGTTAAGCTTGCCGAGTACCGTCGCCAGCTGCACGAGTACCTGGTTTCCAAGATGTCGACGGTGGCCCCTAACCTCGCCTCGCTTATCGGCGAGTCAGTGGGTGCCCGCCTTATCTCGCACGCTGGTTCGCTGACCAACCTGGCCAAGTGCCCGGCCTCGACGGTGCAGATTCTTGGTGCCGAGAAGGCTCTGTTCCGCGCTCTCAAGACCCGGGGCAACACCCCCAAGTACGGTCTGCTCTTCCACTCAACTTTCATTGGCCGCGCCGCTGCCAAGAACAAGGGCCGCATCTCGCGTTACCTTGCCAACAAGTGCGCCATTGCCTCGCGCATCGACTCTTTCATTGACGAGCCCACCACCAAGTACGGTGACAAGATGCGCGAGCAGGTTGAGGAGCGTCTCGCTTTCTATGAGAGCGGCGCTGCCCCGCGTAAGAACGCTGACGTGATGTTGGAGGTGTCGGAGGAGCTGAAGAAGGAGGCTACTCAGACTGACAAAAAGTCGAAGAAGGAGAAGAAGAGCAAGAAGCGCCCTGCTGCGGACGAGGATGTCAAGATGGAAGAGGTCGAGGAGGAGGCCCCCGCGAAAAAATCCAAGAAGTCTAAGAAACACAAGAAGGAGGAGACTGTTGAGGCCCCCGCTGCTGACAAGAAGAAGAAGAAGCACAAGAAAAAATCCAAGACTGCGGAGTAGATTGCCCCGCCCACCGACGCTAGCGGTAGTAGTACACTTATTCTCGTTGCGGTTTTCTCTTTTTCCTTGGACGGTCTTTTTGCTGCCACCAAGCGTGTTGTACAGTTCGATAACGCTGGTCGTGCGCGCAAGGCTCAATATATTTGCAATCCCATTCATGTGTTACTACATGTAGTACTGTACTTCGGACTGACAGCAATTGAAGGCACAACGTCCGTTGCAGAGTTTCAACGGTTGCTGTGCGTTTCAAGTTCCGCAGCGAAGCTGGTGCAGAGAGAGCTGCGACCACATTCGAGAAATACCCGACAGCTCGTCGACGACAATGGGCGAGAAATCTCCTCCAGCCTTTATGCCGCTGGTTCCAGGCATGAGATCTACCCATTACGAGCAAATGGCCAAGACACACTTCCGTCGAGGACAGCTCCTTGAACGAATGTCGATTGGAAAACTCACCAGCGCTGAGAGGATCCCAAGTACAACGCCGGGGAATTTTCAGACCGTAGTGTCTGCTGCTACAGCCGCGAAATCCGAGGAGCTGCGTTTGACTACTACTACACAGGCCACCTACACTGCGCCCCCACAGCCCGAAGTGAGTCGTCTAAACCTCCCCAGCAGCAAGTACCGAGTGGATGCCACGCAGCCAGCGTGGATCACACACGACCGACTTGTGCTGCGCTTCTTCGGGTACTTCATGGAGCCTGTTGAGCTTGCGGACGGACAAACTGAAAAGAGGGTGAGACGCGTAGTCGTGTGCTTCTACCTCTGCGATCGATCCATTTCCATCTCAGAGCCTCGGGTTGCCAACAGCGGAATCGCCCAAGGAGAATTCATGCGACGTACCATTGTTCGCAAGAGCGGTGGCAGCAGCACTTCTTTCCACCGCGACAACATCTCGGACGACTACTACACACCTGAAGATTTCCGCATTGGTGGTGAGTTGCGCTTGTACGGACGAACCTTCCACCTCGTGGGCTGTGATGCTGCCACGCGAAGCTTCTACACAGAAGCGCTAGGTGAGACGCTGGAAACGCCACGTATGTATCCGGACGAATCAAACTCGAAGATGGATGAAGTGGACGAGCTCAAAACTCAATTGCGTGTTCGGACTCGAGCTCTTGGTGCTAGCAAGGCTGAAGCTACTCGCAAATTCCACGACCTCAGCCAGAAGGTGCTGCGGTTTTACGCGTCTTGGCATGACGATCACCCGTTGTATCCTGAAACAAGGTACTTTGTGCTGCATTATTACTTGTGTGACGATACCGTCGAGGTTGTGGAAGCTAGAAATGGCAACCGAGAACGTGGCGGAGGCCATTTCGGTATTCTGCTATCGCGGAGGAAGTTGGCCAGAGAGTCTGGAACAAGGGATCGCCAGCACAATGATGACGATGGAGTGAGCTATTTCATCACGGATCGAGATCTGCGATGCGGGGAGTGGATCAACGTGTTCTCCAGACGGATACTTCTTGAAGACTGCGACGCATTCACGCGCGAGTATTATCTTGAGACACATGGAGTAACTCAGGAGAAGTTCGAGCCACTTTCACCTGAGGCACCGGCGACGGCAGTTAAATGGAAACTCTTTCGGTCCGCACAGGCGCCTCTAGCAGCTCCTGTTTCCAATGGTCGAGGCACTAGCGGCTATTCTACCAACAACAACAATAGTTGTATGCAGGGCGGTCTCGTGGCTCCGATTCCGGGAGGTCAGACTTGCGAACAAAACAATGTGACACCACTTTGTCGAGACGACGAGCTGGATGGCAAACAGTTGCGTTTTCGTGCTCGCTTTCAAGGACTGCGTCGCGGTGACGTGGATACCCAACGCGAATTTGTAGTGACGTATTTCCTCGAGGACGAGACATTAGCAGTATTTGAACCACGTGTGAGAAACTCTGGAGTTCTTGGTGGTCGCTTCCTGGATCGTGGTCGCTATCGCAAAGATCCGAATCTTGTGCTTAGCTCTGAATCACGAAAGCAAACTACTATCGCGCATTACCAGGCTTCAGATATGTACGTGGGTGCCGTAGTCAGGTTCGAGTTCTCACCGCATCAGCCACTTGAGCTTGTGGAGGCTGATTCGCAGACACTGAGCTTCTGCGAGAGCCATTCCGAGGTCTTCCGCTTTTCAGACAGCTCAGCAATCCTAGCACTCGCAGCTAAAGTTTGGATGGACGGGTCTCGCCAAGTGGACTTGCGCCGAGAATGGCGACAGCTTGACAGGGACAATTCCCACCTTGTGAGCATGGAATTAATGAAAGCTGTTCTAAGCCGAGCAGGACTCACATCGAATATGAATGAACAGCAGATTATAACGTTATTCAGAAGGTTTGCAGGCGACATTGGCACAGATAACAACAACAACAACCAACACCAGGAACAACTTTTCGCGTACGATGACTTCTGCGATATCCTCTCGGCGCTTGTGAATAAACCACACACCCAAGAAGAGCGTGGGGATGCATCGCGCACCATGAGGTCAAAATTGATGAAAATCCTTAGAGTGAGAAGTCTGCTCTCCTACGCTGGAGCACACTCCGGCCTTGTATCAATCAGTGACTTGCTGCGTGTTATGAGCGACCGATCTGTGGCGCTGTCCAAACCTGAAGTCGATGTACTGACAACACGATTTGCATCTTGTACTGGGGGAATCGACATCCACCGGTTGTGTGACTACGTCTTCCAATTACCCTGCAACCACCACGAAGCAGTCGACTCTAAGGATATCGATTTCAGCCTGAACTTCCCCAGCGATGGAGATGAAGCGTTACCACCAGCAGCAGGAAGCGCAGTCTCAACAGAACGGTCGACATACAAGCCAGACACAACGTACACGCCTCCAAAATCAACTCGTAAAACCGCTGAAGGCATCCAGGCTTTGCAACCATTAACAAATCCTCGAGTTGTCAGCTTATTGCAAAGAGTTTTTTCAGCGACAAAGTATCAACTACGAAAAGCCCTGCGTGATCGAGACAGAGAGAAAAATGGCCGGTTGCGCGAAGATGAATTTATGGATGCTCTACTATCGGTGGCCCCACAACTGTCCGACGATGACTCCTACCTCCTTGCCGACGCGTTCTTCCCTACCAACAATTGCTACGTGGACTACGTGCTCCTGCTTGACAGTGCCTTTCGCAGTTAGGGCAACGATCCACATTACCAATTGCTAGTACTCAGACGAGGGAGCAGCCCAACTAGGTTCAGGCACCTTGAACTCCTGACCATCAAGCTGTAAACAGAGATGCACACGAGTATAGGTTAGTTAATCTCTTCCATACTGATGTGATAGAGTGTACCCTGCCTTGTACTCTAGAGCGTGCAGCCAAATCTTCGAGCAATGAAGTTGTGTCTCATTGAAAGCTTCAGATTCACCAACGCAGCACCACGTGCAAGTCCGCTTCATGAACTCTTCTTCAGTTTCTGTCTCCTCTCGTGGTTTCGCAAAGTCCACTGGGCCCTTGGGACGAAGGACATCCTTGCTACGCTTGGCAGCTGCAATCTCTTCTGCACGCTCTGCGCTCTCACCAAAGTGCAGCTCTCCTCCATAGCACGGATCATTGGCAATTGGGAACCCGATGAGCTGCAAGTGCAAGCGAATTTGATGCGTTCTTCCTGTGACTGGTTTGCACTTCATGAGGCTTGTGCACTTGTCTGTACGGACCAGCCGCACTAAAGTCTCGGAAGGTTTTCCATCTTCGTGACACTCCCAGACACCATCACGTGCAGACAAACAACGAAGTGGGCATCTAATGAGGATAGCCCCCTCCTCTGGGAAGGTGATAATACTCGTGGAGCATTTTGCTTTTGCTGCGCTCACCATTTTTTCTTGAACTGCCGAGTCGAGTGCATCCGGAAATTGCCCACGCACACGCGCAAGGTATGTTTTGGAGGCCTGGCGGTCAGCTGCAGTGCACAACACGAGCTATTTGTCAAAATCGTGAAGACGGTAGTGTTTTTGAAAATACAACAAATCATTACCGATGCAAAGCGACAGAGCCTTTGCCTTGGTTGCATTCTTTGCCAAGAGCACAACACCTGATTATAGCACGGCAAGAGCCAAGAATGATTAAGAGCCAAACACTGATAGTAGTTTTGCACACCCATCAAGCTTACCTGACGTAAGCCGGTCAAGTCGATGAACGATATTCAGCTGTGGGAGGTCGGGGCGGGTGGTTTGCACAATCGAGTGCAATGAGTTGTGGCGATACGCACCACACGGGTGGGTAGGCATAGAAGGTGGTTTCGACACGACGATCTGAAATAGTAAACGGCAGTACGCTCACGACAATGACATCAAACAACGACATATATCACAGACAAATCAACGCGCGTACCAGATCGTTGTCCTCGTACACCACCTCGATCTCCACACCCGATACAGGCGGCTCGTGACGATGAGCCTGTCCAAAGTAACACGCCCAATCAAGAACCAACCACCAATCACAAAGTTAGGGAAACTCGAAGCTCACCGTGTGGATGATCAAGTCTCCATTCTTGATTGTGGTGTTAGCAGGCACGGTCTTGTGGTTCACTGAGATGCGTCCTGACGCGATGGCGAATTTCTCCACGTTCCACAACAACACTTTAGTTCACACACCACCACGGTCACCACCAATATATCAAATACTCACGTAATACTCTGGTGAGTTCGCACCAAATTCTTTGGTGAAAATCTCAAGCAACTCCCGGTCGAACCATCTCGCCTTGGCAAATGTACGGAACTCGTACACGTACGGTTCCACCATCCGATAGCCTGCAATAAGCACCACAACAATTTCACTAATCCATTAACAATAATCATAGAAATCCTAACGAATATGTCAATACTACCGTTGGCGAAAGAATACTTGGGCGCCTTGGCCACGAACCGGTTGGCGCTCTTGGAATCTCGCTTGGACTTGCGCTTCTTGGCCTGACGCTCGGCGGGGTCTCGCTCAGCGTGACGCATTTTCTTCAGCTGGCGCTTGGAGACCCCATCGCCCTCTTTCACTGCAGACTCCGTGACCGCTGCGACAGCAGCAGCTTTGGTGTCCTCGTGCTCCATTGGTTATTGTCGAGATTTGGGAAATATTGTGATGTAACGTGAATTTGTTTGTATTGAATATTACGAAAATGAAGTTGAAGTGTACTGCAACATGTATCTTCGTGTTCTATTCCAGCGTACTGGAGGCGAGCAGCGGCGTGGTGACGGTCGGTTTCTTGAAAAGTAGTGACTTGGTCTCATCCACGCTGTAGTCCTCGGGGAGCGCCGGAGGGGTATAATACCGGAGCAAGAGTGAAGACGTGACCACCGACACGGACGAGATGGCCATGGCTCCGCCGGCGAACATGGGCGGGATGCTGAAGCCGAAGGGGTAGAGGACACCTGCGGCCAAAGGGATCAGCAGACAGTTGTAGCCCAGCGCCCACACGTAGTTCAGCCGGATGCGGTTGAAGATCGTCCGGGACAAGTCCAGCGCAGTAATGACGTCGAACAGGTTCGCCTTCATGAGAACCATGCCAGCCGTCTCCACAGCGATCTCAGTGCCACCGCCGATAGCGATACCCAGATCAGCTTGCGCAAGGGCAGGGGAGTCGTTGATACCATCGCCCACCATAGCAACGATGCGACCGGTGCTCTGGAGTTGCTTGACCTTTGAGGACTTTTGAGACGGAACCACCTCAGCCATGACATTACGACGGCTGATTCCAAGTTGATCTGCAATGGTGAACGCGGTGCGCGCATTGTCACCGGTGACCATCCAGACTTCCAACCCCATCTGTTTCAGCTTCTTCAGCGTACGGATCGACTCCTTACGCGGAGCATCGGCCACACCAAACACAGCGCAGAGCTCATCGTCGACGCTCATGTAGATTGTCGTCTTTCCGGCATTTTGAAAGGTGAGGGTGGCCTGTTGCAGCACAATGCTGGTCAAACGCTTCAACCCGTTATCTGCCATCCACTCCTTGTTGCCGATTACGACCTTACGTTCCCCCACCATACACGCAATGCCTCGTCCAGAAACGCCTCGGAAGCCTGTCGGCTGTTCGAGAGACGGCGAGATGAACTTCGCGTACTCGATAATTGCCTTACTCAGCGGGTGCTCACTACCGAGTTCAGCCGATCCCGCCAGAATAATCATCTCTTCAGTGCTCAGCCTCTTGCTTAGCACTACAACATCCGTCACCACAGGCTTACCCACGGTTAGCGTTCCAGTCTTGTCGAAAAGAATCGTATTGACGTTGTGTGCAGCCTGGAGGGGCTCTCCACCCTTGATCAATACACCGTGCTCTGCACCAACACCCGTTCCGACCATGACTGCCGTTGGAGTAGCTAATCCCAGAGCACAGGGGCAAGCAACTACGAGGGTTGCAATGCCAAAGTTGAAAGCGAACACGAACGTGCTGTCCGTGTGCGGAATCCAGCTTTCGGGGAAAATCTCAAACACGCACAGAAGGTACCAAGCTGAGAATGTCAAGAACGACAGCCCCAGAACCGTCGGAACAAAGATGGAGGCAACGTAGTCTGCATAAGCTTGGATCGGCGCTTTTGAGGTCTGCGCGTCTTCAACAAGACGAATGATCTGGCTCAGCGCCGTGTCATTGTCCACACCAGTAACCTTCATGTGAAACAAACCATCGACGTTTACCGTTGCCCCCAATACGCGGTCGCCAGAAGCTTTCTTGATTGTCTTGGATTCACCCGTCAACATCGATTCGTCAATACGACCTTCGCCGTACACGATGACACCATCTGCCGGAACTGACGAACCACGAACAACCTTTAACACATCCCCACGCTGGACGAGCTCAATCGGCACAATTCTCTCTTCCCGAATTCTGGTTCCATCTGCGCTGAAAACTAACAGCGTGGCTGACTTGACCTGCAATTCCATCAACTTGCTTAGTGCTGCCGATGTTTTGCCTTTTGCAATCGACTCTAAAAACTTGCCCAGTATTACAAACGAAATCAGCATCGACGACGTCATAAACATGTCCGGGTTGGCGACATTGGTGTCGTTCAGCAAGAAAGCGCGAGCAATGCTAAATAGGCCGTAAAAGTACGACGCGTTGGCGCCCATGGACACCAAGAACGACATTCCCAGCATTCGATTCTTTATTCCCTTCCAAGCGTCTGTGTGAAATCGACGTGCCGGGTAAAACTGGACGGGTGTGGCGAGAATCGCCACAATCAGCGTCTGCCATGAGATACCAGGCAGAATACTCGATGCCAGACCATGTGCAACCGGCGTGATGTTGTCAAACACCATCATCATCAGGAGAATTGGAAACGTAAAGAGTACCGAGACGAAGAAGTCTACACGATACCGAGTGATCTCCTTCGCGCGCTGATCTCCAAGAGCCTTCTGAGCCTCTGCTCCAGATACGTATGAGGCATCATACCCGATATCTTCCACGGTTTCAACGAGTGTGCGAATGCCGACGACGTCCTTATCAAATCGAATCGATGCCTTCTCAGTCGCAAAACTAACAACAGCAGATATAACGCCCTCCGTCTGCTTCAGGGCATTTTCAACTGAGTTGGAACACGAATTGCATGTCATTCCACCAACCAAAAGTGTCGCCTCTCCAATCTCACTTTTATCAGAGTCGCCAATGGAAATTGCGACATCATCAGATGTTGTAGATGAAGCTACCTCCGGCTTCAATTGCGATTCATTTGCAGTCTTGACAACGGCCTCCTCCGTAATATCATACATTCCCTGTAACGTTGGATTAACGAGCCGAGCACGGAACTTCGCTCCAGCGCTTCGAACAACTTGCAGTAAGTCTCCATCGTTGAATTGTCCATCAGGGTCCACTTCAACTGTCGCCTTTTTGGCTGCAAAATCGACAGACGCTGAAATAACACCGTCGGTCTCACTGAGAGCTTGCTGGACCTTGCGCGCACAATTTTTAGCGCAGCTCATGCCTTCAATCTCAAGCAACACAGTGCGAGGGCTACGTGACGGAACATACACCGCTGCATCAAACTTGGCACCTGTACTGCGGACGACTTCGATTAGATCGTTCTCTGCGAGCGAGCTGCCAGATTCAAGCTGCACAGTGCCACGCTTGAGTGGAAAGTCCACCGTTGCGCTTTCCACGCTTGGCACTGCGTTCAAAGCTCTTTCGATCTTGCTCGCGCAGTTTTTCGCACAGCTCATGCCTTCAATCGCAAGTAGAATTGTGCGTGGCCCGCTGGTTGGTGTTGCGACTGACGCTGTGAACTTCTGGCCTGCGGAATGTACCACATCAATCAGGTCGGTTTCTGCCAAATGACTGGCCGTATCCAAGAAAATTGTAGCCCGCTTCGTGTCGAAGTCTACCTTGGCGTTGATGACTCCATTAGTTCCATTCAACGCATCTTGCACCTTTCTCGCACAGTTTTTGGCGCAGCTCATGCCATTGATTTTGAGATACACGACACGCGAGTCGCCATCGCTACTGAAGAGCTCGTAACGCGACGCGTCGAACTTGTTGCCAGCGCTACGCACGACCTGAATCAAGTCCTCTTCCGCCACTTTACTCTCCGGCTCAAGAATAATCGTCGCACGCTTATTGGCAAAATCGACAGTAGAGTCAATCACTTCCTCTGCATTTTGCAGCGCCGCCTGAACCTTCGCTGCGCAGTTTTTAGCGCAACTCATGCCAGTGATATTCAGCAAGATGGCACCAGGAACTGAACTCGTGCGTTCCTTCTTCACCTTGGCAATTGATGCATCGAATCTCGGGTTGGCAGCGCGGATGTACTTGATGAGATCCACCTCTGTGGCCGTGCAGCCCTTGGCCAGCGCCACCTCCGCCGTCTTGGACTTGGAGTCCACGTGGATGTGCAGCACGCCGGGGATTTGCTCCAGCGCGCGGATCACTCGACGGCCGCAGTTGGTCATGCACCGCATGCCGTCTACGCGCAGGCGCACGATGCGCTCGCGATGTTGCCACACGGGGTAGGCCACGAGCTGGTCGGGCGTGGAGCGCCGTACCACATCGGCCAGCGCCGCCTCGGCCTCCTCGTCCGCGCGGTGCCGCAGCTCGATCCTTGCCAGCTTCTCCAGCAGGTCCAGCTGCACGTTGCGCACGCCCAGGTTGCTGGCCTTGAGAGCCGTCTCGATCTTGGCGGCGGCCTCTCGGTCGTCGTCGGTCAGCCCTGGCACCACGAGGAACACCACGTGATCCTCTTCGTCGCGGCGCTGGGACGACGTCACGCTCGGAACGTCTTCGGCCGCGGACACGCAAGCGCCATCCCGGACGCCGTGCACCAGCGGCAGCAATTCCTGATCGGTCACCACCATCTTCTCACGGCCGATACAATTGCGAACTGAGATTCGATCGGAAACACAGATCCAGAAAAAGTTGAGCAGAGCCAATCAGATTATTGTCCCCCTTTTTGACCAATCGTGATAGGCCATGATGCATAATCGATTGCGGAGAAAACCTGCACACGTCGCAGATTTCCACGAAAAAACCTGCGCTTGAAAAACCCAGGTGTAATGACACCCTTGGCTGGCAGAGGGGCGGTCAAGTGGACGTCTTGCTGGAAGAGGTCCTTGTAGTTGATGGTAGAAATGAGAATGAATTGAAAAGGTGGAGCCTGAGGCTCCTTGCTACCTGCGGCCGAAAGTTATCTTACTCAGTTTCATTATGAGGCTACCTCCTCCTTTCGCTTGTTCTCTTGCTTGTCGCTCTGGCCTACTGCATCTTGCTTCTTCGTTCTTCATGCGCCGAGTCTCAGCCTTGAGGGCAGTCCAGAAAGAAGCAACTGATAAGCCTAACACGAGATCAGACTTCTTAAATTAGTCTATAGCACGCGATCTGCCCACGTCCGTAAGTCACTGAGCATAGTTCTTTATATGGCTGCCTCACTCACCGCCGGGGACCCACCACGGTAGATTTCCTGTCGACACGACATCCGACCTCACTAAGCATCCCACTTGCTCGACCCGTATAGTGATTCGCTACGCTCACGAGTGTCATGACGGGAACGGATGGCTTATTGTGACGGAAGCAACTGTGCTGGAGAAAACTTACCAAGAAAAAATGCCCTCCCTGGCAAGAAGAACAGTAGCTTCTGAACACGAACAAGTTAATCCAGAGGAGAAAACCTGCACACGTCGCAGATTTTCCACGAAAAACCCGCTCTTGAAAAACCCAAGTGTGCCACCCAACACATTTTGAGCGGTTGGCGGCCATGCTCCCGTCTGCGCGTCTGCTCCGACTGGCGCTGAGGCACACGAGTCCTGTCAGCGCGACACTGCAGCTGCGGAGTATTCATGCGTCGGCCGTAGTGCCGGCGCGCCGGAATCGCAGAGGTTCACCCAGTGGAACGTCCTCCAAACCCGCGGCGGTCTACCAAGGCGGCCAGGTACCGTGCCAATGAGCGGCGAATCAAGAAGGAATCCAATGGCTGACCAGACTAATGGTTTTCCTATATGAACAGGATGATGATGAGGAATTTAACAAGTGGTTCGAGGAGATGCAAAAGCAGTATCCGAACACGGCGCAGCTCCAGGAGGACGAAGAGGAGCTGCCGAGCACGATGAAACTGGCCGAGGACGACGAAGACGAGCACGATGACGGCGAGGAGCCCGACGAGGAGACAGAAAAGTTTTTGGATGAAGCCGAGGAGCTTTTCCGCCTCAGCCCGGCCGAGTTTCAGAAGCGAATGGAGACGTTTGACCAACGCCATGCCCATGAGGATGACGGCGGGGATGAAGATGCTGATGAGATTGACCGCGCGACCGAGCGGATCCCGAAGAAGAAGCTACTGAAGGTGCTTGGAGAGTTGAGGCCGAACAGCGCGCCGACGGGCAAGAATGCCGAGCGGATGCTAAACCCGAACTTGAGTGCGTGAATCGATCCGGCGGCACTTTCGCATATGTTGTTTTTCCTGTGCTTACCATTCAATCTTGTTTGTTAATATTTTCAGAGAACAAGAACATGGCCCCGCTGGAGAAGAAGCCGAAGCAGCCCAAGGCTGAGCGTGTGACGTACCGTCAGGAGAGCGTTGGCATCGCCGTTCTGGAGTTTGTGCAGAACTTGCTGGTTGAAGATGCAGACTTGTCTGGGGCCGATGTTATCCCTACTATTGTCGAGGTGAGCAACCTACCAGCTTTCAGATTATAGTCGGTGGTAGCGCTAATGCCGCTCCTTTTGCAACCCAGGCAATCGTGTCGCCTGATCTGCGCCGTGTCGTGCTCTTCTGGGAGCCGGTGCGTTTGAACTCGGAGAACCAAACCATTGGTAAGAAGAAAATCCTGGCTGTGAAGAACAGACTTGCTCGCCAGGAGGGCTGGATCCGCCGCAATGTCACTCAGCACCTGAACTTGAAGGTAGGCGAGCCAAGTGCTGTCATCGAGGTGCTTGTATTGTGCAGGGAATTTAGTGTTAACTTGTTTGGTTGGTGGCTCGCAGTATTCACCTGTGGTCCAGTTCAAGCAGCAGAAGGAGGCCAAGGATGAGGAGGCACGGACGCTGTTCGAGGACGAAATGAAGTGGCTGGACAAGGTGTAGACTCTTCCACCCAACAGGACACGCACGCTGTAGGCACAATAGGAGGAGACACTTTTGTTGGGATTGCACTACCCATTCACACATCTCAATGGTGAGTTACGTCATGTACTCATATCCGGATGCTATTAGCAGCCCGCCCCGCATACTACAGTAGAAACCACGAAGCTTGTAAGCTAAGGGGAAGCTTTGTGACCGCAGGGCAGGCACCACTGTCATGTCAGTACTCTTACTTTTGCACGAGCTCGTAGATGTCCGAACGCGTCTGGTTCGAGGTGGGGATGTTGCGACGCATTTCCTCGACGTTCTCCAGGTTCACCTCGGCGTACACAATGGACTCACCGTGGCCGCACGTGGCCACAACTTCACCCCACGGGGAGATGACCGTCGAGTGGCCCCACGCCTGGTAGCCGCCTTCCGGCCCACGAGCAGGCGAAGTCGCCGCCACGTACAGCTGGTTGTCCACCGCACGGGCGCGCTGAAGAAGTTCCCAGTGCGCCGGGCCCGTGGTGAGGTTGAAGGCACCCGGGAAGAGCAGCACCTTAGCACCCTGCTTCTTCATGAGCATAGACAGCTCCGGGAAGCGGATATCGTAGCAGATGCCGACGCCCATCTTGCCGTAGGGCGTATCAAAGAGTGTCATGCTGTTGCCGGGGGACAGTGTGTCGGACTCCTTGAACGTGATCTTGCCGGGGACGTCAATATCGAAGAGGTGCACCTTGCGGTGCTTGCCTAGGATCTCACCCTCGGGCGAAAAAATGACGCTCGTGTTGTAGACCTTGCCGGTCGCATCCTTCTCGGGGATGGAGCCGCCCACGAGGTAGATCTGGAGTTTGGCGGCGAGCTGGGACAACGCGAAGGTGGACGGGTGGTCCTTTTCGTTCAGCAGCGCCTTCTTCTCCGGGATCTCCTCCGCGTACTGCGGGAAGGATGTGGTGGCGTACGGCGAGTTCCAGCACTCGGGCAGCGACACCACCTGGGCCGCGTTCTTGGCGGCCTCGGTCACGGCAGCCGTGGCCGTGGCGATGTTCTTGTACTTGTCGTCGCCCACAGCGATCTGGCATAGCGCCAGCTTGAATTTGGGGGCGGCAGTGCTCATGGAGCTTGAAAGGTGCGGCGCGGACACAAGAGGCGAGCGGAGGCGGCGAGCTTGAGATCTGATGGCGCGGACAAGCATCCTGTGCTTTCCCCGATCCCCGCTTGTCCGTCATCAACCTAAACTAGGATGCTAACCTGCATTTTATTTTCCACCTAATTTAGGGTGTATTCCGATATTAATGTTCTGAGCAACAGCTTGAATCTCGTGTCACCATCACCTGCGCCGACATCTTCGCATCGAACTGACCATCGACATGCTGCCTCTGCGGGTACGACGACGGGCGATGGGCTGCATAGAGGGCGAATGTTAATGCTTGTGATGATGCAGTTTACCCGCCAGATCCGCCTCATAAACTTCAGCCACACGGCGCTGCGCCGTCTCAGCTACGGCGGGGCGGCCCCGCACTCCGGCGGCCAAGACAACTCGAGCTTCTTCACCCTGCTGGGGCTGGCAGGAGCCATCGGGTACGTCTCCATTTTTAATGCGGTGGGTTTTTAAGGACTGTCACCAATGTTGCTCTTCTGATTACAGCGGTGTGGCGTACGTGTACTACGACCCGGATGTGCTGCCGGAAAGCGTGAAGAAGTGGTTGCCGATCCAGGAGCCGGAGGGCCGCGGCATGAGTCTGGAGGAGTATGAGCAGTGGCGCGCGAAGCAGGCCGGGTACCCGACAGTTGCCACGCAGAAGACGGAGAAAGAGATCACACCTGAGCACTCGAAGGAGGAGGAGGACGTCGAGCCCCCCAGCATGGACGGTTCGTAGTCCGGTGTGGCTTGTAATGTCCTTGGATTTGTTTCTTATAATCTGTGTTTGTGCGGACTTGAGCAGACGACATTCCAATTCCTCATGGAGACGTCTCTGCGACGGAGATGAAGGCGTCGCTGGAGAAGCTTCTAGCTGAAGCCCGTGAGAACGAGGTTGCGTTCATCGCAGACATCAAGTCGAACAGGGTCCCAGTATCTGAGGAAGATCGCCAGATGGTATAGTTGCTGATTTGGTGGTAAGGCTGGCGGTGATTTGTTTCTAAATCCAATTGTTTGTTGTTGTATACAGTTGCAAGCGTTTAAGGATGAGAAGGCGAGATTAAAAAAGCAGCTCAAGTTCCTGAAGTCCAACAAGTAAGGCGAGCAGATACTATTTCCTGGCACAGCTTGTCTTAGTTGCCTTCCAGCACCGAACAACAGAAATTGAGTGCATTGGCTTCATTCTGCTACTCTTTCTTGGCCTTCTTGCTTCGCGTCTCTTGAGAATCCGCGGTCCACTGCCAGTACGTCAAGTAGACGAGAACCAACACAAAGTGTCCGCAGGAATACGCTGTAAAAACGTAGTCGTGGATGTGCGGGTATTTCGCTGGCGGGGTGATCCATACTTGCGCCGTGTGGATGACTACGACTCCTAGTAAAGAAAGCTATCATCGCGAACGCGCAGACTCGGTTAGATATTTGTATTCTCTGCATCCCTTTGCAGATAAATCCTACCATGATATAACCACGGAAAAGCGGATGAGCACTCCCGTCTTGTTGGTACCCAGGTGCAATTTCAGATTTCTGGACGTGTAGGTGCTTCGCAGTTCCCGGCGTAAAGAACGGGATCACCGCAACGCTCGTGTACGCGAGCTGTAACACGATGTACGGAAGAACCAAGCCATCCTTCTCCAGCAGGAAGTACATGCTGCACAAATGACAAAACAACCAAGTGAGCGTTCACCCAAGCAGCAATGACCACGCATCACGATATCATGACAATCAAACCTGAATGTTGATAGCACGCTGAACCATCCTGAGAGAAGCGCATTGTGCGCAAACAGAAAAGAGATGGGCAGCAAAGGCAGCAAGATAGTCTTCTCGTGGACTGTGCAAGAATCAATGTCGGTATACCAAATGCGTTTCACTGGACTACACAAACTCACTTACCTTGGAAAGAAAACAGGAAGAATGACAACGAGCAAATTGCCAGAGACAACACAAACCGCAGATTCGTGGGCTTTCGTCTCAGCAGGTCAATGACTGAAGGAGTAAACGCGATGAAGGTCATCACAGTGCTACGCAAAACACACAACAGTCAGCAATTGCAACATACTTCAAAGTAGTCAAACAAGATAATGGTATCGCTGCCACTCTACCATAAACGCATCTGCAGTGTGGGGGTCACATGCCGTCGGATTTTAAGAGCGAAGTCGGCAATACACCAGAAATTTGCCACCTTGTCCTCGAAAAGACCCCGACCAAACGGGAAGATGCGATGGACAACTATGTAGACATCAAAGCACCCGTCAGCGTTGGTTGCAACAATCGTAAGCGCGATAATAACGTACTTTGTGCTAGTGTAGACATGCAAGTTTCTCCTTCAGATGGAAACGCACAAAATGGGAACCACATCAACGCGAACGTGGCAATGACTGCGACCACAAGCTTGATAAGATGAAAAATGCACATCTCCCGATAGATGCAGCGCACAAGAAGAAACACCCCGAATGCCGGGGCGTAGTAGAGTGCCATTTGCTTGAAATTCAGTGCGAGACAGTAGCAAATACTGCCAAGGAATTCATGTCCTTGCAGGATGAGCGCAACGCCCAGTGCCGTGAATCCCAGGCACACATTGTTGTACTGCCAACAATAAAACAAAACCAATGCACAATTTAAGACGAATATTGCACAAATGTGCAAGAGGTGTGCTCTCTACAATTGTACCTGGAAATGGCCATGATCAATGAGCAAGACCGCAGGCTGCAGCAAAATCAGCAGTAGAAACGCCGTACGTCGTGTCCACTGCTGGATGCCGTAAAATGCTCGCGCCACACAGTAGATCGCAGGAATAAACAAAGCAACATCACACAGCAACACGGACGCGCGCAAAAACACCTTGCTCGTTGCCGACTCGTATCCTCTCGAGCTCGTGAGCTCCACCATAGCGGGCTCCGCGACTTCCGCGGCGCGTCCAAAGAAGTACGAAATGTAGGCCGTGAGTGGCGGGTAGTCCAATCCCCAGTACAGCAGGTCGTTGGATGTGGTGTTGAAATACCAGTCGGAGGCCGGCAGGTTGATCGTGATCTCCATCCAGTGGCGTTGCGCCTCGTAGTCTCCGAACATGGGCGGCGTGTGTTCGCCCGAGTACGAGTGGAGACCCACCAACCATCGTATGAGCACCAACAGTAGCCACACGAGCCATGTACCCGCCCTCTTCTCGTCGTTCACCTCCAGAAATTGCAAGCCTCGCTGTAGCAGCGAAGCCTCGGCGCCAGCGTTCATGGTGCCCGCTTTTTGAAGTGATGACGCGTTACAATACTCTCATTACTGACAGCGTCACTAATCGGCGGCAGTCGAGGAGTGGTCCACGTTGTTTTCAACTTCAACCGGCGGTAACAGATCTGCTGCACGAGCATCGCCATTCCCGAACGCTCGTCGCTAGCGCTCTTCGCTTTCGTCTGTCATGGCTCTTGCCTCTCGTGTTGCCGTCGTTACGGGCGCCGCCTCGGGTCTCGGGAGGGCGACAGCCACTCGCTTCGTGCAGAATGGGGCGCGCGTGATCCTGTGCGACCTCCCGACCAGCGATGGCGTCGACGTGGCAAGGGAGCTCGGCGTCTCGTGTCATTTCAGCCCCACCGATGTACGTTTTGACTGTTGTCCCTATTGCCTAAAACGATCTGTGCGCTTACTGTAGATACAACATCCTGTTGTGCTTTTGAGCAGGTGACGAACGAGGACGACGTGGCGGCGGCCCTGGACCTGGCCGAGTCCTCTTTCGGCGAGCCGGTGAACACTGTCGTCAACTGCGCAGGAATTGCGTTGGCGATCAAGACTCTGAGCAAGAAGGGCGTGCACCAGCTCTTCCAGTTCCAGCAGACGATCAACGTCAACGCCGTTGGCTCCTTCAACGTCGCACGTCTTGCTGCTGAGCGGTGAGGACGAGCTGAGAGCGTAAGCTTGTTGGGCGTGTGATATATCTCACATCTTTTTACGTAGCATGGCTAAAACGAGACCGGGACTTGGTGGGGAGCGTGGTGTTATCATTAACACAGCCAGCATTGCTGCGTATGACGGACAAATTGGGCAAGCGGCGTACGCTGCCAGCAAGGGCGCGATTGTAGGAATGACGCTGCCTCTTGCCAGAGACCTTGCCTCGTATGGCATTCGTGTGAACACCATTGCACCAGGTACAGCATTCAACGAAGATATGGCGCAACTTCTTTTGTTCTAACTGGATTGCATGCACTCCTCTTTTGCAGGTCTGTTCATGACTCCACTGCTGGCAGGGCTCCCCGAAAAGATGCAGCAGCAATTGGGCGAGAGTGTTCCGTTCCCAAGCCGACTCGGTAATCCCGAGGAGTACGCCCAGTTGGTGCACTCAATCATTGACAACAAGATGCTCAACGGTGAAACGATTCGCCTAGATGGTGCTCTTCGCATGCCACCGAAGTAACCACGGCTCTCTTTACGACAACGAGAAGCTAGCTTCTTAACTGCCAAATAAATACTGTAGCTGATGCGAGCTATTGCAATGTTGCAATCAAACCTGAAGCTAACCTTCAGGTAACCTAGATTCGGTCAGTTGGTTGTAAATACTCTCGGTCGAGGAGATCAAATAGGTCCTTTTCCGATGCGACTGAGAGAATGGCGTCTTGCCCGAGATCTTCTGCTACTGCGGCATAAATACACTCGAAAGAGGTATCGGCAATCTCTCGTAATGATCGCTTCAATAGGTCGATGAAGAACGTCACAACAAAATCCTCGGGGCCTGTGAAGTACAGCAGCGCAAACCAGCTTCTGGGTGGGCTGTATACCTTCAGGTCGAGCAGAATAAAGCTGCTCTTGAACGGAACAGTGCAAGCTCCACGAGTCCTTGTAAGCTGGCTCATTACATCTTTCTGAATCACCTTCGCTGCTACGAGGGCCGCCACCACGTCTTGAAATTGTTTCTCATCTGCTCCGGGGTCTGCACTTGCCAAATCGCTTTCAGCAGGAATTGCCACGAGAACGTCAAGCACCGATATGAAAGCAGCACCACGAGAGAAAGAGCCACACGGAAACACTTGAACGTCTCCATTCCACTTCTTCAGATGAATGAGGATGGCATTGAATGCCGTTTTACCGTCTTGCTGACTGATCATGGGTCGTTGGGCCACCAAAGCAGTGTCTTCCGCTGTGCTGGGTAAATCATCATGTTCGCAACCCAGATACTCAATGCCAACACGCAGTTGATTAATGGAAGAGAGTCCGTGCGTCCCTGTACGAAGCTGCTTGCTTGTAAGTGCACACGCATCGAGCTGTTCTACGAGGAGCAACGCCTGACTCGGCTTCATCCCGTAGATGTGGAGCAAGCCACGCACTTGGTCCCATTTGGATGCTGCCTGCGTAGAGCCTCCTTCACATGTTCTATTGAGTTTGCTATGCGTATTCCCTCAAGCTGAACCAAAATTATCTTTTACTTCGAAGTATGGAACTCGTATCCTGCGAGAACGCTCAATGCCTCAATGCGCAATTTTTCGTAAAATTTTATCCATAACCAAGTAAATGTGGAAAAAGACCAGAAACACAGCGGCTTGTAAGGTACACGCTGTGTCCACCTAGCCGATCCGTCATTACTTCAAGTACAACCACCAACGGCACCGCGACCAATTAATGAATGAAGGAGGCGGACGACGTTTTGTTGGCTAGAGAACTGCATTTGGGTTGCAGATTTCTGGGCATCTCAAGGTTACGATTGCAATCGCTTTACACGATGCCTCCGATTTATTACCGCAAATGTCGGATATCACTGTGGCGATTTGATTAATATGGTGAAGGTTGCATTTATTTTGCCTCCCTTACTTCCCGACAAGTGTCCAGCAGCAATCGCTACTCATTTCAATGACTGAGCACAGAGGTGTTGAAGTTTACTTGTTGCGCTTGAAGATCTTGCTAACCAGCAACGTGAACACGTCCGACGGCATAGCCGTCACCTGCCCAATCTCCTCGGAAAGTGTCTTGTACGTCTCATCCTCGTAGCGGTGGTAAACTGCGGCAAGGTCCAGCTCAGTGTACAGCTTCTTGACGGCCGCAATCGCAGAGGGGTCGTTGCGACCGTAATTCGCCTTGAGCGTCTCGCGCTGTTCGAGTGTCGCGCGGTCAAGCGCTTGAACGACCAGCCAGCTGCACTTGTTGTCTTGGATGTCCGTACCCACCTTGCCAATCACCTCCTCGTCGCCATAGCAGTCGAGGAAGTCGTCCTGGATCTGGAAGTACTCGCCAATCTGCACGCAAATCTTCTTAGCCAGGTCGTGGGAGGCCTCATCGGCAACTCCGTTCAGGAACATGGCGCACGCGGCCGAGAGGTAAAACGTGTAGTACGCCGTCTTGTTGATCACAATCTGGCGGTAGCTATGACACACATCACGAAGTACCCAGCATCAGCACCGGAAACTCTTATAAATGTTTTCTAACACTCTTACCGCTCGACGGTGAAGCGGTCAAGGTCCACCTCTCCATCCAGAGGCTGGGACGTCAAGTCCAACAGCTGCCCGATCTCCGTGTGGAAGACGACCTGATAGCGAAGCACAAAACACACAAAAGGCACGTTAAACCCAATGGCCACCGTCCCTGAAAATTTGGATAAACTTCACACGTACGTCGTGGAAGGTGTCGACCAAATCCAGGTAGTACGGCTCCGAGCGGAAGTGCTTCTTCAAGATCTGGAACACGAAGGCCTCGAGCAAGAACGCGTCGTTGATAGCAATCATCTTGACGTTCGGCTTACGGTACCAGCAAGGCTGGCCGCGACGCGTGATGGACTCGTCCATGATGTCGTCCGCCACCAAGAAAAAGGCTTGGAGCTAAGCAACGACAGCAGACCCGTCAGGCTTCACACAATGTACAGCCTCCGCTCTTTGTACTAACCCACTCAATGCACCAGCCCAGAATGCTCGCCTTCTCCTTCATCTCGGGAGCGAGGACCGCGCCCGGTGCCATGGCCTGCGCGCTGCACAATAACAAGCGTCACGCCACCAGCTACGGCACCATTTTTTAATACTACAAACGCACCAGTGCACGACGCTGATGCCGCGGTTGAGCTTTCCGCCGATGCAGTTGTACTCCACGACCTCGTCCACCCAGTCCAGAGCATCTTGGGGCAGCTGGTGCTTGGCGCGCAGCAGCTCCAACACCTCCAGCTTGAGCTTTCCGCAGACGGCAATGAATTCTGCACCAAAGACCATTTGTCAGAGCAATTGCATCTACCAAGAGGTCAATGTACCGCGGATACCTTCGCGTTCCTGAGCCATATTGACAACGATGACGATCGGTAAATGCCCCACATTTTGGACCTCCTCGATGCGACGACTCGTACTTTACGGAGTAGATAGAGTATGTGAGACGGTGAAACGACGCGAAAAGGTGTAGCCATGTTGCCATTAGCGATGGCGAGCAAGAAGCGCCCCGGAGGCTCTGAGAGCCAGGACAATGGCGGTGTCAGTCGACTGCTAGGACTGAATGAAAAACGCGTGGTGCGTGAGAACCAGCAGCGGCCTGTGAGAGCGCAACCTATGCGAGGACCCGGCGCAGAGATCCCGGGGACGGCCAATGGACAAGTTGGCTGGAAGGACCCGAGCGGCGGCGTCACGACGAAAGCCGAGCAACAAGCCAAGATGAAGGAGGAGGTGTGTACACAGCTTCTCATCGATGGGTATGTGCAGTCGTTCGTGGACCTGTTCTATCTCACGCACCGGAACGACCCCGCACAAGGTCCTGGAACCACGTCGGAGATCCAGCAAGCGAATGGAGGAACTGAAGGTGCAGTGACGAAGGTTACCGACTTTGCCGTGCTAGAGCTGCCGGAGATGGAGTTTTTGCGTGACCAGTTGGTTGCAGCCGAGCACTGCAAGCGGCGCGGAGAGATTCCGGATGTGATGGCGGCCTACGACAGTCTCGCCACATACTGCTCCGAGAAGCAGGACATTAAGACCATGATCTTTTTCTACGAAAAGTGTCTGGAGATCACTAGACTGGTGAAGGACCAGGTCAGCGAAATGCGCGTGCTGAGTCAAATTGGTAGTGGATATCAAACGGCGGGTGAGTTGGGGCACGCACGCCAGTATCTAGAGCTCTGTGTGGCCATTGCCAAGGTTGTGTACGAGCACGACGATGACGAAGAGTTACGTGGCGAGGCCTACGCTCAGCTTGGCAAAGTCTACGCGAACCTTGCGTTGCGTCACGAGCAGGCGAAGCAGTACTTGGATGCTATTGATCTGTATAAACTCCGCCTCGACTGCGCGACCAAGTCGCAGAACGCTGAGGCGCAGGCTCATGCCCAATTCAAGATTGGCACGTGCTACAATGCGCTCAATGAGCCCACTAATGCTCTTCCCTTCCTGGAGACCAAAGTTTGTCTCTCTGTAGATTTCGATACACTCTGTCGTCTACTTACTCGTTTGTGTTGGTGCTTTTGTGTCTATCCAACAGCTAGCTGCAGCACGACAGAGTGGAGACGCAGAGGGCGAAGGGAACGCCTGCGCAGCATTGGCAACAGCGCACGAGAAGCTCGGGAACCAGCAACTGTCTATCGAGTTCCTCAACCACTACGTGACCATTGCAACCCGAGCTGAGAACGTAGTCAACCATGCGGATGCGTGCGCACGTCTGGGCCAGATCTACACAGCTTCCCAGAACTTCGAGCGTGCACGCGAGATGCACGAGAAGAACTACGAGCTCGTCCAAGCTGTAGCAGCCCGTTCCGGCGACCGATTGGCACAAAACATTTCCCGCGTCAACGTAGGCGCTGCACGAGCCAACGACAAACTCGCCACGCTGCTTGCTCTCGTAAAGGACGACTTCCACGGCCTGCTCGCGTGGAAGAATACGCGAGCAGTGCCCACGGCCGAGTAAACTCTCCCTTGTCGCAATCCATTTTATTCCCAGCCTTTCCTTATTTGGTCGTCGTAGTGGTAGCCACCGGTTCTGGCTCTGTCGGTGGGTCCACAATGCTCACACGGAGCAAGCGGCCGTCCAGCTCCTGGCCGTTCATCTCACTTACAGCCTCCAGAGCCTCATTGAACGTCGAGAAGACCAGCGACGCCCACAGGTGCGTGGACGAGTGGGCGGGTGTCACGAGCTTGGCCTCCTCCAGCGTCCCGTAGCCTGAAAACGCCTCGCGCAGCCGCGTCTCGTCCGTCTTCAGGTGCAAACCTGCGGGTCCAAAGCGTCAAACGCGATTGCAACAACGACAGAGGAATTTTAATGCGCAAAATCGTCACCCTACCGATCACTGACACGTGCGTTGACAACATACGATAGCCAGAAACGCTCCCTGACGGCGTCTCGCCACACTGGCGCAGCGTCCGCAGCGCGCGCATTCCTCCTAGACGCACGGCCATCATGATCAATTTTTGACTAGCCGCAAATTTTGAACGCACACAAAATTTGGGACATACGGATACCCTCTGCAAGAACATCAGTCCCTCTACAAGAGCACATCTTGTAATAGCTCCGGAACAATTGCCACGCAGCGGGCGGACAGCGTATTCGGCGGAGAAGCTTTCTTGAGGGCCCTCGTGTGCGCGCCACAGGGCACTTTACAACGTACAGCTACTTGCATCTTCATCTACGCATCGCACACTTCGTTCCCATACCTATTTCCGGTCTGAAAGCCGCTTGGAACGCGCGTAAATGGCCCAAGTCGCAGGCGACATAGTCATGACCGAAGTGTCGGCCGCCACTCCCCCAGGCAGCAGCGGTGGCGATAACCGGCCACGTCCCCGCGCGTCCGCTAGTCGTCAGAGCGCGCTGCCCGTGCTGCAGTTCTGGAAGGCCTTCGACCTGGACAGCAAGCGCCTGCAGCTGGACGCGCAGGGCAGCACCATGAAGAGCGAGAAAGACGCCAGCGTCCGCTCCCGCAAGAAGCTGGCGGAGACCACCAAGCACTTCCGACGGCTGGGAACAGACGCGGACAAAGCTGCGGGCGCGGGGCCGCTGCTCAAAGCGTACCAGGAGGAGATCGACCACCTCACGCGACGCGCTAAGTTCTCGGAGAACGCCTTCTTCCAGCTGTACAAGGGTCTGTATGCTGCGCCGGACCCTGCACCAGCACTGGCCTTGGTGGCGTCCTCATCGTTTGGGGTGGAGGATTTGACGGACGAGAACAGGAAGCTCAAGAGGGAACTGAAGGAGTATGAGGCCGAGTTCGCCTCGCTCAAAAACCAAGACATCACGATCCGGAATTTGGAGGAGCAGGTCACTGCGGCAACCAGGGAACAGGAAGATGCTGTCCACCAGCAGGTTGAGCGGCGCACAAGGGAGCTGGAAGGCCAGTTGGAAAATGCGCGACTGGAATGGGCGCAACAACGTCGGGACTATGAGCGACAGCTAGAAACCTCCCGTGCTGAGCTGCGCGAGGCTTTTGCGCGAATGGACGCGATGCAGTCGGATCTATTCGCACACAAGCAGCGCTCGGGGCTTGCTCGCAATGCACTTGACGCGGAGATGGAGGCCATTTCACAGGAATCGCTTCTGTCACAGACGCTGCAACTGGAGAATGTTCAGCTCAAAAAGCAGCTCGATGAATTGCTGAGCGCTTCGACGTCGTCGGAGATCTTTGAAGCTCGTTCGCCAACGCTCCCTAATGCTGATACAAATGCAGGTGAAACTTTGCAATCGGCGAGAGAGATGCAGGCGGAACAGGATGCTGTCGTCGCGGCACTGCGTCAGGAAGTGTTCCGTTTGAAGGAATCTCAAGTTACAGCAGGTGCAGCAACAGCCAATGAAGCAGCACGACTAAGTAGCGCGCTAGACAACGCTTTGGAAATCAAGAAGGATCTGGAGGCGCAGTTGGCAGCCCGCCCGACCATCGAGAAATTCCACGAGGTAACGCGCAAGCTGCGTGTTTTGCAGCAGCTGGAGTACAACATTGTCGATGATGATGATGAAAAGAATGGACGTGCTTCCGTAGACGCGGAGGATAACGAAGCCGCGGAAGGTCTGGAGGCCGCAACAGTGGAGGTAGAAAAGATGTTGGTATCGCGCGTGCGTCGTCTTGAGCATTCGCTTCAGGAGTGCGAGCGGGCGCTTCAAGCACGAACGTCATCACTGCAAAAGGTCCAAAGCGAACTTCATGAGCGTGACGCTAAAATTCGTGAGCAAGCAACGCTTATTCGCAACTTAGAAGAGAATGTGGCCGCGCTGGAAAAGGCTCGACGCAACCGCAGTTCAGGTGTTATTGTTGGGGACATTGGCTCAGAGATCCTTATGGATGCCATGGAAGATCAATTTACTGGAATATCGGGTTCGTCTCGTGGTGGTGGACCTGCGGCTGCAGCGGTAGACGCTGCGTCCTCCAGCTCGACTACCTCGTCGGACAGCAAAATGCTGGAGATTGTTCGTGGTCAGCGTGACCGCTTCCGTGAGCGCATGAAGGAGCTCCAGAGCGAGAAGAACCGCGTGGAAGAGCTCGCGCAGTCGTATAAGAGCACGGTGGCGCGTCTCGAGACCGACAACATGCAGCTGTATCATAAGATCCGCTACCTGCAGAGCTACGGTTCTGACAGCAAATCTGCGGGCTCGCGCGTGAAACCCAACTTCTCTGTCTTAGAAGATGGAACTGGAGGTGCATCCGATGTCGAGGCCCGATACCGCGGCATGTACGAAGAGAAGATGAACCCGTTCGTACAATTCAACAAGATGGAGAACCAACAGCGCTTCACGAACCTCAATCCGGTGGACAAGATCCTGCTGACAAGCGCCAAGCTGCTCCTGGGCCACCGTATCACGCGCAACATGGCGTTCGGGTACATTCTGCTGCTGCACTTCCTCGTTGTGGCGACTCTCTATTCGTTCATGCACGTGTGCGGAGTCACCAACGACTCGTAAAGTGACGAACAACCTATCGTGTCCATGCTGTATCTCAATCAACAAAAAAATAACGTAAGAAATTACATTATCATCACTTCAAGATCCGTTTTAGACCCGAATTAAGGTCCGTTTTATAAATTAGGCCTCAATTCGCTATATATTGAGTGTCTCTGTGTCTAGTACAGTCGTTGTCTGTAGACACACACTAAGTTGATTACAATGGGGTGGTGGCAGACTGCGGCCAAGACGGCGCTGTGGCTGCCCGTAGGCGTGGTGGTGAACGCGCTGGGCGTGAGTCTGGCGAGCGTCAAAGGGCGCTCCATGCAGCCGGAGCTCAACGACGGGCTGACTCAGGATGCGGTGCGCGACCGCGTGCTGCTGGACAAGTTCTCGGTGCAGATTCGGCACCGCTACCGGCGGGGCGACGTGGTGGTGCTCGAGTCGCCCGAGGCGGCGGGCCAATACTTAATCAAGCGGCTGGTGGCGCTCGAGGGGGACCTAGTAACGGACCGTAGCGGGGTTCACCACGCGGTGCCCGTGGGCAAGTGCTGGGTGGAAGGAGACAACCCCACGTTCAGCGACGACAGTGACTCGTTCGGCCCCGTGCCGCTCGCGCTCATCGACTCGCGCGTGGTCGCCGTGGTGTGGCCACCCAGTGAGGCAAAGATTGTGCGCGGGAAGCTGCCGAACCGAGTGAACGGATAGAGGAAAGAGGTTAGTTAACAGGCGCAGCTGCTGGAGCTAATGCAATGCTTGCGTTGCGAGTGATTGAGCGCTGAGCCGATGTGTGCTGGATGGAGGATTGAAAGCCGACTTTGTCGAGGGGTTATCGTGGCGATGAGTGACCTTGGTGGAAAAGCGCAAATCAGTGCTTTGCTGCTGCATTCTGCTGTCGTGCTTCTGTAGTATTTTCCTTCCTTAGTGGTGAAGAAGACCGCTGTCGGAGCAGGAGAACGACGAGACAGCCAGTATGCTCAACAGAGACAACGAAGCGTTTTACTGTGTTGCTGATTCAACAGCCGATCGTCTGCAGGATTCATCGCACCGGAAAGCGCCTTGAGCATTCGAAGTGGTGAACGTGCGCGCATGCAGGAACAATCAGGTTTATCCGCGCACGGTCAGCATCAAGTCGTACATGTGTACTGATCGAGCGATAAACGCGTCGCTAATTCAACAGCTAAGTGATGGAGAGAAGGTACGGCACAAAATGGACAAGAGAAACTTTGATGAAATACCTTATCGTGTGGTGCATTTGTGCGAGGCTGCTAATGAAGACAGCCTCAACTTGGACACCGACACCTTAGCTACTCTTTGTAAATACACGTCGAACACTCTATAATACAGGACGGACGCCTACCCGGCGCCGATAGATAGAGGGGAGTTGAGTCATCAGGCTGCGAGCCATCGAGCTCACTACAGTCTCCGATGACTTTAGTTGCAGAAGCGGCGAATGCGAGCCGAGTCCGACTGGCTGATGAGCGCGTTGGTCTTGCAGTCGATGGAGCAGAAGCCGTCGGCAGGCGCCAGCGCCTTCTGGAACGACTGCGCGCAGTTGCGGCACTTGGTGGTTTCCGAGTGGATCGTGGTGCCGTAGTGGCTC
>KV723689.1:389-19508 GCA_000500205.2 Phytophthora lateralis | reverse complement strand
GAGCCACTCCAGGGCTTGAGCGTCACGTAGCCATAGTCCACGAGGCGCAAGAAGAGCGCGGCGCATCCCGTGCGGTTGGCCATGATGCCGGCGTCCACGAGCCAGCTCACGGCCTCGGACTGCACGAAGTACTGGTACTGCACCTTGGAGCGCTTGTTGCGCGACGTCATGGCCAGCACCTCTACAGCACTGAAGACGAGCTCCTCTTCGACGTCGCCCAGCTGCTCGTTGTCCGAGGACTCGCTTGAGGCGGCAGCCGACTCAAGCGACAGCGACGAGCCCGAGGACGCCAGCGTCGACTCGGCCAGCGCGTGGCAGTGCGTGCACACACGCACGCGGCCCTTGTAGCCGAGCTCCGGCAACCGCACGTAGAAGGGCGAGCACTCGCCGCACACGAGCTCCCCGCACGCGCGGCAGTGGTGGCGGCGCCGCGTCCAGATGGAGAAGTCGTTGCCACAGCACAGACACGAGTCGCTGGCGGCGTCGGGGCGCCACTGCGGCGGGCTGCCCGGCTGCTCCTTGCCAAGCGTCAGGGGAGAGTCGCACGCGGTCACGGACACACCCATGTCGGTCGCAGGTTGAAGCGCTCTCTGCTCGACGCTCGAAATCCGAAAGTGAACCGAAGTCTAAAAAGTTTTTTGGTCGCGCGCCCGGCGCTGCACGGATCGCCCTTTCTCACTCCGCCCACAGTCGCCCACCGCATCACCTTCCTGCGGAACAGCATTTCGGCGCCAGTGGCTCCGTACAAGCGGAGGTGGCTCCCGTACGACCGCGAGTTAGATCCAAACTCACGAACGGCATGCGGTTTTAGCTCGGATGCTGAGTGAGCAGCACCTGGCAAACGGCTCGCTCTGCATGAGCTGCTTGCCGTTTGCTGCTGCCCGTTGGCCGGCGATGAGTCAGTTACCTTGGGTATGCCGAGTTTCTGAAGCGCAGCGAGGAGGGCTGTGGGAACAGCTCATTTTCGCAGGTGTCTCGAGGATTTGCTGTTCTCGACACCTTCGTGCTGCGCCAACCACGAAGGCGAACGTGGCATTTTTGCAGCAGCCCACTGCCAGTGGCGACTATCGCGATCACAGCGCTCATTTGCCGCCGTTGCGACGCGCAATACGACTGCGAAGGCGGCGTTCGCTTTCGTTGTCTACTTGGTCTGTACAGACGATGTTAAACTGAAGTGAGCGGGGCTGCTTTTTTGAAGGGAAACTGCAGCTTCTGCAGGGCTGATTTCCAATAACGTTATGGCCGAGAAACTCCCATAGCCGGAGAACAACTTGTTCTCCATCACTGATGTCGCTGCAAGGGTAGGAGAGGCCGACCGCTGCAGCCTTGCGTCGCCGCAGCCAAAACTGTGGTTGAAGCGGGCGACGCGCCCGATGTGTCCGCGGTCCACCATCCGAAAATGCCATGACGAAATGCGTGGGATTGAAGCGGACATGCACAGGCGGCCCGCCTGGATTGCTGAGCCCAAGCACCGCGCCAGCGAGTTCCTTGGGACACCAGCCTTCACATCGAGGCGGAATTGTTCCGCTCGTTGCGAGCTTCTCAAGGCCAGGCACCTTCATCTCGCTTGGCGTCGTGGCAACGAAAACACATCGCTTCTTTCTTCAAGCTCCGCCTGCTGAAAAAAGACTGCCATCTGCAAGCAAACGCACGACCGTCTCTCTCTTTCTCCACACAGAGACGCTGTTGACGCAGGGCTCGCTGTTGACAAAATACAACGCTCGCATGCATCGGTCTCGCTTCCTTCCACCTCTACTAGCCATACACATTTGTAGACGTATTCTTACTTACCCGATATCTTTTGTGTACATTGCGCGTCGGGCTCATTTTGGCCGCCACATGTATTGACAGCGATATCCTAAACAAAACGGAGCTGGTCTCATTCGCCTTGTCTGCCCAAGCAGCTCCCGGCGTTGAACCACTTGGCCGACATAGAGCACAAGAAGCGAGCGTTGGCTCGAAAGGCATCGTGTTCTTGCTCGTCCGTACGGTTCGACTTCAGCGCTTCAAAGCCTGCACTCGAGCCCGGGATAAGCAATGGAACACGCTCGAGATCGAATTGAGCTTTGCATCAAAATTAGAGGCACGCACAGCGCCGCAGAACCGAGTCGCCAACGCCCCAATGTTGGCAGCCATGGCATCGACCTCGGCGCGATCGGACGCGGCGAGCAGCTGAGGTCAAACGCGACGCACCGCTCAACAGAGACTGGGCCGCTGGACCACGCGCGTGTTCACCGACACGTTTTGCGGCGCTGCGTTATCCCATTTTCATTCGGGCTGCGGATGCAAATGCACCTTCGCTCAAGCCTCAAGCGGCAGAGTTAACGTGCCACGACAAGCGCTCCTCGTGCCGTAACAAGTGAGTCAAAGCTGCAGCGAGGACGAGGCCGCAACCATCGAGAGTCAACAGCACGCTGCAGCATCTGAAGACTGAACTGCTGACCGCGAGTGGAACTGCGAGGCAGACCAGCCAGTGCATGCTCGGTTGTCGCAGCTCGTCATCGCGGTGCTGGTGCTTTTGGTGGTCATCGCGAATGGGTGGCCGCGAAAGAGCTTGGGGTCTCCGCGCTGAGGTCAGCCATCCCTGCCGATTTGCGAGACGCAAGGAGTGGCTGGAGTCTTCAGTGGAGACGGCATGTGCGTCGACACCTTGAAGCAATTCCACCCACCACCGTGTAGTGGCGTGCGGGGACTGCCACGCTTGTCACTTGACGGTCAGGGGCAGACTTCACGCCGGACTCTTCAACATGTATCCCCGCAAATGGCTACATGACATGTAGCCATGTAGTACATGTACACTGTCCCAAAGCTCTGAGCCACCGCCACCACCCGTCTAAGACGCAGAAGTGGCTACACTGAAGTGCGGGAAGCATGTCGCGCTGAAGCTGCTTGAAGTTGCTGTAGCCATCTTCGCTAGAGGCAGTACAGGCGGGTGCCGCACAACACGCGCTTCATGAGCGTCTTGCGCAGCGAGACCACGGGCGCGCAGCCGCGGTCCTGGCCGGAATAGTACTCGAGCTCGAGGAAGCCCGCGCGGTTCACGCCGCCCTCCTTGTTGTCCTCTTTCTCCCAGCGAGCGGGCAGCTTCCAGCCGGGGATGCCCGGCTCGCCCTGCACGAGCGTGAAGCTCTGGTTGAGCCAGTTCTCCCCCGGCTCGCCAATGGCCAAGTCCACGAGCACTTTGGTCATCTCGCGCTCATCGTACACGGCCAAGTTGAGCGCGTAGAAGCGCTCGGGTGCCATCGGGTTCATCATGTTGAGCCAGCCCAGCGTACTGGCGCAGACCTGCTGCTCCGGCCTGGGCATGGCGTCGTAGATGCGGTGGAAGTTGTGCAGGTCGATGAGCCGAGAGAAGAGGATGCGGGCCGTCTCCGGCCGCGCGTGGAAAGTCGCCGGCATGCACGCGATGATCTTGGAGGCCTGGTCGCAAGAGAGCCACCGGTCGCAAATGGCCGACTCAATCTGCACCATCTTGAGCCCCACGTTCTCCTTGGTGGCGCCCGTGAGGCGGAACGTGTACGCGTGGTTCACGACAAAGTCCCAGCCGCGCTTGAGGATCGAGGCGCGCGTCTTGTTCCAGAACGCAGACTGCTCCTGGGACGCTGTACGCTTCAATTTGGCTACAAGAGGTCCTGCTAGCTCAGCCACTTGTTCGTTCTCCTCGTCCTCGGCTTTGGACTCACTTACAGTAGCCTTGGGTTGACGCTGTCCTCTTGCACGTTGAGATCGCGTGGGGCCTAGAGCACCCAACGCGTCCGGCAACACAACATCCATCTGGAGAATCTCGATGAGCTGGTCAAAGCGTCGTTCACTGATCTGCGTGGTGCCTCGCTTGGGACGCGTGGTGCTCACATAGTCAAAGCAGAGCTTGCCACGTCGTGGTAGTGAGTGGAAGAAGGTGTTGGTGAGCACGATACTGCGCCCGTCGAGCTCTTCGTTGCGAAAGTTTTCCCAATTGCCGTGCTGCGATGTGTCGGCGCGGCCAGAGCGCGATTTGGAGAAGAGCTTCTCGCTCTGAGCAACTTCGGCCAGTTTGGTCAACGCGATGCGGTCTTTGTGCTTGGCGAGGTCGAACGAGTAGTGAGACGTCGGGTTCCCGAGCACGACAGAGTACGCACTGCCCATACGAGCCTTCAGACGACACCGCTGCATGAGCGTCAAGGTTCGAGCTACGAGGATCTGCGCTTCCTTAGCCGTCAGCATTTGTGGCAGCATCAGTGCGATCGTCTCGATCTTCTTGCTTTCGGGCTTGAGGTAGTGGCAAGCGTCAAGCACCTGGTACGCCTGCGCTGCCGTGAGCCGAACCTCCGAGTCGTACATGGCCACATGAAAGAGATCGTCCTGGTCAGCCTTGGACGTAGCGACTTCAGTGATGTTTCGGATCAGGAGCTCCAGACCTACCCGAGAGATTTTGCCCTGTCGGTAGGCCTCATCGTTCGTCGCAAACGCCTCGCGGTCATAGAGGAAGTCGATCTCTAGCTGGCCATCTTCGGGGATTATCCACGGCTTCTGGGTCGACGCATCCAGCAGCGACACAAGCGGGACTCTATACTGGTCTCCGGTATCATCTTCCCCTCCATCGTAACCAAGCAGCTTGTTCTTGATCCGCTCCAGCAGTTTGCTCTTCATGAACTCTACAAACTCGTACTCCTCCATCTCGCCGTCCCCGCTAATGTCGTACGTGGTGATAGCGTTGACGATTTCGTTCTCGTCGTACTTGTGGATGCCCAGCATCTTAAACGCTTCCTCGACTTCGTCCGCGTCGATTTTGCCGGACTGGTCTTCATCGATCATCTGGAAGACTGCATGGAAGAAGAACGCGCTGAATTCGCCCTCGTCGATGAAGCCCGACTTGTTGTAGTCGAACTTCTCCAGCATGGATTGCAGACTCTCCATCCGGGGGAAGAGACCGATTTGATTGAGGACCGCCATGAGCTCGTCCTGGTCGACGTACCCGGACTTGTCACGGTCTACATTGGCGAATAGCGCGTCTAGCCCTCTAGTCTCAAGCGTGGTTTCTTCTCCGTTGCTCTCTGCGCTACGGTGAGCCCCTGCGCCTTTGTGCTGTTCAACCACGAGATTCTCCTTCTTGATGAGGGTAATTGGCCGCTTTGACGATGTCGGCGTCTTGTATTCAATTCTCAAGAAGCGGCATCCTTTTCGTGTTGTAGCAAGCCGAACGAGCTCCATCGCGATCATCTTGTCATAGGCGTCGCGTAAGTTGAGTGAATATCTGCCAGCGGGCTCTCTTGGGTTGAACACCTGCGTGGACTTTGCATTAAACACCGGGAGGTCTTGCACGTTGAATTCCCCAGTACTGCTTGTATGTTGTGCAAGGCCACGAGGATCCGAGATCCCAGCAGAAGGTTTGGGAAGCACAGGAGCTGCTGCACCAATGGGCATGATGTTGGCGCCTAGATTGCACGCGTGCAGCTCGATAGTGCATCCAACCTCGGTTTGATTCGCGCAAAGTGCTGCCATCAGCAATTGACCGCCCTCTCGTCCGATGTTGTTCCCGTTCAGCTGAAGTGAGCGCAGGGCGCGGTTGGAGCGAATGGCATTTCCCAGCACCATTGCACCTTTCACCCCGATGCTGTTGTACGACAAATCCAGCACCTGCAGAGTCTTGTTAAAGCGCAAGGCCTCGCCAAACATCATGGCACCGGCATCTGCACACGCGTTATACGCGAGCTTCAGCTCGATGAGAGTACCGTTGTCGCGGATCGAGTTGGCGAGTGCAATGCTGCTTTCGAGTCGTAAATAATTCCATGACAGGTCCAAATGAACGAGCACAGTGTTCACGTGTAGCATTTGGGCAATGGCTTCGCCACCGGTCGTGAAATCGGGCTGCACGACATTGAGGTTCTCAGCTTTTCCGATGCAGTTCCTGCTCATGCAGAGTCTCTTGATAGACTGGTTTTTCTCGAAGGCTGTCATGAAGGCCGCACACTCGTGGTCGTCGATGTCGGCATTATCCACGTGCAGCATTTCCACGGTGCACCGTGGCGACACTAGATACAGTTGTAATGTATGTGCGCTCTTGGGGCCTATTTGGTTCTGGGAAATGTCAAGACATCGGAGGTTCAGTGTTGAGCTGTCATCACTCACAGCCTGCAACAGTTCGTTCAGCCCGCCGTCCGTTAGTCGGTTGTCTCGCACGCTGATTTCTTCCACGTGAGGCAGGTCATGCACGAGTGACTTGGCAAATGCCGAGATGGAGTCATCCCCGAGCGACTGGAACGAGAAGTCGAAAACCTTGGTGTTCCTGTTGCGGATAAGAAAGGGAACTACCACTTGGGATTTTGCTGCACATGAGGCCAAGAAGTGTGCTCGAGGCGATAACTTGTCTCGTAGAGGTAGCTCTGGCCGGTCCTCCACGATAATTGACGACGATAGTCTGGACACGAGTCTTGATGATGGATTGAGCTCTTCACTAACCTTCCGCATCTCGGTTGATGACGGATACACTGGAATGATCGACTTCTCAGTGTTATCGTCCAAGTCTTCACGTGGACTGCCTCTCTCCGCTAGCGACTTCATCTCGGGTACAGTTGCCGCAATTTTGCTGTCCATGAACAGATACGGTCGGGAGTAAAGCTGCTTGTACTGTGCGTAGAATTGCTGCTTCGCGGTTTTGCCGAAGTACCCTGGACTGGTTTGGATGTCTAGAGTCTCCTCCTTGGATATCCGGCGCAGACGCAAAGCCCTTGCCGTCGCATTTTCTCCATCAATATTGTCATGGACTTTGCGTGGTTCTTTTGCAGCACTGGTCACAGGACTCTACAAAGCATAGAACGACAAGATCATCAGAGAAAGGTGTACAACTCAATCGCTGCATCAAACGTACAGACGAGCGGTGTCCAGCGACCAACGATGGTTCTGTCGCTATAGTGATGGCGTTTTGGCTTTCATCTGTGGCTGGAACATGTCTTTCTGTGTGTGCAATTTCTGCTTCCTTCTCTTCCACGTAGTTACTTGATTTCGTCCGCCTCGAGACCTGGTGATCAAGCATCAGGTCCCTGTGCGACACAGACTTGAGAAGTATCCGTTCATTCTTGCTCGAGAGTAGTCGCTTTGACGACATGGAGTTTTGGTGTCGCAGCAAGCGGCCGACTGAACGCGACGGCGAAGTTTCTGTGAGCTTACCCTCAAGGTCTTGATTCATGTAATCCTCAGGCAGCGGGTCTGCGAGGAGCTGCATTGTGCGTAGGTATCGCCGTTTGCTGCCCAGAGGTCGAAGGTCTGGGGGGATCACCATCGGTGGGTCCATTGCCAATGGCTCAAGCGGCATCTCTGGCAACGGCACAGTGTCTCCGAAGGAGTTTCTGGTTGTATGAACATCCATTAGCCCTGGCAACACTAGCATCGCGTGACACAAGTTGGGGAGACCTACCGATACCACGGCACCTTGCTCTGGTTCTTGCCATGTCGATTACTCTGTCCACCTGAGCCCACAACACCTTCACCGAGAGCTGAGAGGGAGCTCGGGCGACGAATAATCGGCACTTCGTCGCGGCTGTACTGCATTGCCGAGAATAAATAAATAAAATGGCTACACCTTTTACATTCGTTTCGCAGTTGAAGTGGCTACACAGGTGGATCTTGAAGCGTCGTAATTGTGAGCATTGGAGTCGCCATGGAGGTTAACCAGGGGCCGCCAATGGAGGCTTCCAGCGCGGTAACACTGACGACTGATGTGGTTATGAATCGTGCGGGGGTCTACGATCTTCTGGCGCTGAAGGAGGTGATGGGTTTTGTGAGCAGTTCCCACCTTATAGCTGAGACCTAACTGTTTTGTGTTGTGCCAATGCTTCCAGTTGATTCTGCGTGATGAAGACGTGGCACAAATGGATGACACTTGCGCGCAAAGTTTGGCATCGCTAGAGATACTATCGTTATCACACAACCGACTAGCGTCACTCGAGCACTTCCAGTACTTTGTCAACCTGATTGAGGTCTGGTCTAGTGTCAAGTGGCCATGATCGGTGTTGTAATTGACGCGGTACTTTTTGTTTTGAGCAGCTCAATGTCAACTTCAATCAGATCGAGACGCTCGATAACCTCCAGTGTGCTGGACTGGAAAAATTATTCCTTGCTAGCAACCAGGTTGATTGTGCAGTGAGATGGTTTGTAGATTACTTGGGCGCCCGGCTGAACCTGTTACTGCTGCACAGATCGTGGATATTAGCCCTCTGCGCAAACTGCTCGAGCTCAACACAGTGTCTGTCTACGGAAACCAGATAACTGACCTTGATTCGGCCTTGCATACGTGTCGAGGTCTGCCAAAGGTTTGCTTCAAATACGTTTCACGTATAGTATTGTTGCGCGCTATTCGAAACTAAACGAAATCGCGTATTAAATGTTTCTGTGTGGTAGCTGCGGTCACTGGACTTGGGTGGCAATCCGTGTTCAAGAGATGTTGAAGGCTACAAATTCCGGGTAGTGCGAGTACTGTCGCGCCTCAAAATGTTAGATGGGGACAAGGTCACGCAACTTGATAAAGACTTGACCGAAGAGTTCTTTGCCTCAATGCACAAGTGCTCACAAGATGGAAATAACGGTTTTGTCGGGGCCCGGCCATATACAGCTCCCGCTGACGCCGGGTCTCGAGGAAGCCTTGCTACAGCGAGTTTCAAGTCGAATGGACTTGATCCATTTGCGAGCAGTCTCATGCCTCGAGGTAATGTCCGCCTCTTCCGCGACGATTTTCTCAACAATCATCCGATTTTGTTGGAATACATGGCCGAAGATGCTGGGGAAATGTCGGCAGTGGAAATGGAGGACGCCGCCAATCACACAAACGCCAAACTTTCAAGTGATGAGGATGTTGACAGCAATTCTTCTCCGACAACATCCAATTTTGTCGATAAAATGCGCAATGCTAACCCGTTGTCAGGGAGCGAGGTGGAGGCTGCTGCTGATGACTCTGCAGAATCCACGAGTTTGGGGGATTTAAAGAAACTGAGCTTGTCTCCCAGTGTTTCGACTTCACATCTTGGTGTAGACCCGTCAGACCCCAACACAACGATCCGAAAACTGCTGAAGCACATCGAAGTATTGATGGTAAGCACTTTAGTGTCTGTACTTTCGGTCGGCCAGCATGTTTGCTTATTGCTGCTTCTGTCGGGTATGATAGGAAACGCTGGCGACGTGTAAGAATCATCAGCTTGATGCTGTTAGTCAGTCGTTGCTGGAGGAAAACAAGCACCTTCAGACGGAGAACAACAACATCCCCATTCTCCAGGAACAGATTCAGGACCTAAAGAAGCGATTGGCCGTATATGAAAGCGATCCCAGTGCGACTCGTGTGCTTGAAACAAAGCGAGTTAGATCTTTAGAGGTTCGTACAGTCAAAAAAAATGCGAAGCTGGCATCGTAGTATTAACACCAAGTTTTGTGCGCTTACAGAAACACAATGCAAGTCTGCAGAGGGAAAACACACGGCTGAGAGAAATGCTGCTTCGTCAAACGCAGGAGACCGAAGAATCGCTTAATGCATTGAAATCTCCTCGAATACCGCTAGGCGGGGAGGAAGCGAAAAACCAAAACGACGTTATGGTAGACCCTCAGCGGTTAGCTCATTCAGAGGTAAGTGTCATCCTGATGTTTTGCAGCCTCCGCTGATATGTCGCGAACGATCCTCACGAACGTGTGCCATAGCTACTCGATGAATCTGCGCTGATTGATGTGGAGCTAACTGAGCTTATTCTGCAGAATGAGGTCTCACTCGAGCTCATTCGAAATGTACGCTTCTGTGTCGTGGTCTGGGAGACACTTGACCGTTTACTAACAAATTGGCGTCCAAATTCCACGCAGGACATCAAGAACACGAAAAAGGAGTGGGAGGAGCACTTCCAGCAAGCCAAAGCAGCCGAGAAAGAGCGAGTCCGACCTCAAACCTCGCTGGGACTCAGCAATCGTAGCAGGCCAGCAGCAGGCTCGGACTCCTTTCACGCGGCAGCTCAGAACGGAGGTAAGGTTTCCTTCCGCCTTGGGTAATTCCTCTGCTGGAACGCTGCTGACTTCAGGTGTCGCAGCAACTCGAAATCGACGGCTTCACACATCGGCAGGGTTTCGTCATGGGCCTGAGGCACATTTGCTTGGACAGACAGCAGTTCACCCGCTCACTAGCATTCGCGAGGTTGCCAGCAGTGATAGTTCCACCACAAACATCCTTACCTTATGAGATGGTGACCCGCAAAATGAATCACCTGTGCCTTCTCGCGTTGCGATACCAGGACGGATGCGGAATTAGTAGGTACTGTACAACCACAGCCACCAAACGTGTAACAGCTCCGGGCCCACTAAAGATACAAGCAAAATACATTTGGTTTCTCCCTCGGTCAACTTCATCGCTGTCTCCTCGGGCCGTTCATGTCTTGCTTGATGTACAACAACCCATTAGGAAGTCCCGTGAGCTGCCGCATCAGGCCACGTGCCGTCCTCTAAGACCGGCCAGTTAGTGGAGTTCCGCTCGTGAAGCGGTACTAAAATCTCGCGCGTACTGGCATCCACTTGCGAGAGCTCTGCGCACAATGTCAACAACACGGTCTCAAGTTACACAGGCTCGATAATAGGTAAGACACGTGCATATTGTTTGCGTACCTTGCAAAGTGAAATTGAACAGTGCAGGCGCGGGGACGTCATTTGGCAGCTTCAGATCCTTGTGTCGCAGCTCATCGAAGAACGGGTGCGCTGCAGCTTCCAGCGGTTTCACACGTCTAGTTTTCACACACACACACACGACACAACGAGTCAGTAGTGGAGACCACAAGCATACCCGATCAGACTCCGACGTCTCACCGCTTCGGGTCGTAAACCAGCATTTTGGACAGCAAATTAATAGCCTCGGGAGGGGTTCGTGAACGAAAAATCTTGCTCCAAGAGTGGGCCTTAATCTGCGGGAATTGGAACTCCGTGTAGTTCGGGTTCATTGCCTCGATCTCCTCACGCTGCGGGGTGCCCAGAACTTTAATGATCTCCACCAACTGGTCCACACCGCTCTCTCCGGGGAACAACGGCTGTCCCAGAAGCAGCTCCGCACACACGCAGCCTAGTGACCAAATATCTGGGGACAAATTACGTCAGCACTTGAACCACATTTCAGCAACATAACTGCAAAATACTTACCGATAGCTGTGGTGTAGTCCGTGGCACCAAAAATGAGCTCTGGGGCTCGGTAGTAGCGCGAGCAAATGTACGACACATTGGGCTCATTCTTCTGCAGCACCTTGGCGCTTCCAAAATCGCACAGCTTTACCACGTGAGATCTGGGATCCAGCAGCAGGTTCTGCGGCTTAATGTCGCGATGGCAAATGCCCGTGGAGTGAATGTATGCCAGCGAGCGGCAAATCTGGTAGATGTAGAGCTTGACCAGCACCACGGGCATGTACTGCTTGGCTTTCTGCAGCTGCCTGGCGACGCCGTAGACCGTGTCGGGGATGTACTCGAGCACCAAGTTCAGATACAGCTCGTCTGGCTTCTCTCCGTTGCAGTAGAAGCAGTGTTTGAGTTGCACAATGTTCACGTGGTGCAGCTGGCGCATGATCTGCAGCTCCCGGTTCTTACAACCACAGTAAATAAAATAAATAAACATCAGTAGAAGAATAAAACCACATTTAAAACAAAAAAGTTCCCCCCACCTTGAAGCGTTTGTCTTGCAGCACTTTCTTGATGGCGACGATCTCACCCGTCTCTTCCACTGAGGCTTGGAACACGACGCCGAACGAGCCATTGCCGATGATCCTCTCTGCAGAGTAGTGGATCGTTTTTCCCTGAAAAGAAAAGATCGTAAAATAAAAAAAAATAGTCAGTTCTCCTCGTTCTTCTTCTACGACTTTTTTAAAACCGTCAGCACGCACGTCCGACAGCGTGTGGGCCGAGTCCCCCACGGTGATGCCCGTGCTATCGTTGCGCATGTCCTCCTTCTTCTTGGTGGTGGACGCCGTGGTTGTGACAGTCGCGATCTCGTCGTCCACGCTGAGCTGGGCTGCGGGCTCTTTGGGCGGCTTGGAGGCGCCGTCGGCCGCTCGCTCGCTCATGAGGGCGGAGGGCGGGGCGGGGCTTTTTGTTGGTTTTGTATCGAGGAAGGTGCGTTTTTATTCCTGGATAAGATGATCTGATTGGAGGAAAAGACGGAACGAGCTCAAGAGAACTTCAACTTCGTCTGTTTTGCTTCGGTATTCTTCTGTGGTCATGGCGACAATTTGCAGAACGACATCGTTGACAACATTGACGTGCGGTCTGTCGTAGGATAACCGAGTGTGTATTGGCTGCCAGGATGCTGGATACCGGTAGCAGCGCTATGATGGCACTCTCGAATTGATTTGCAGCGGTAAGAAGTTCTATTCTATGGTGGGGGATTCGAACGGACTCAACTTGCCGCCACATGAACACTGATTGTCATGATTCAGTATTCAACTAGAATGATTAGTCCCAAGGCGAAAGGAAGGCTCTCACTGCAGCACGAAAAAGGAGTGCGACGTGTTTGCTGCATCTGCTGGCCTCAACGCTCACTTCACGTTGCTCGCGGGGGCAGAACCTTCTCTGAGAAGCTGCGAGGACGCTGTCCACCATCGCACTTTCACTTGTTCAGTCAAGTTCCTTGTGCCAAGAGGAGAGTTCTCTCACATGGCGAAACGAACGACGAATTTCGAGCTGAATCGCCTGGGCTAGCAGACACAACGTGTAATTTTGGAGTGCAGGGCGCTTGGTGAAACCTCAATTATGAGCGAGCACCAAGGCGTTTTACGCAACTATTTGAAGAGCTCTTCGTTTCTGACTTGGTGCCGAAGCACGCGATGCTGCGGGGCGCAGAGAGATCCCGACGGAGTAAAATGCCACGTTGGTCGGACCCCGCCGCAGGCACGAAGACTCCCAGTTCTCATCTCATCTCACGATGAGCATCCGACAGACAGCACCTTCTTGTAAGGCGTCTCCCGTCTCCCGCCACTCGGTGCTAGTTTTGGCCGGACTGTGCGTCCAGCTCCTTTTTGGAGGAGATACACTTGTTAGTGCGCAGAATGACTCATGGGACCCCAACGGCAAGTTCTCGTCCCCGACACTGCTCGTCAACGCAACCACCGAGCAGGCGACGTTCTGCAAGCCCCGCCATTTGGACACAATGAGGAGCAAACCCGTGCCCACGAACGCGTGGTGGGGCAACCTCATCACGTGCGATACCAGTACGAATGCAACCGGGCCAATCTGGCCTAACCCGCTAGCAGTGAGTGTCGAGTCTTCGGGAGCTTACGGCTTTGCTCTCAGCTATCCTTACCGCAACAGGTTCTTCGGTGGGCTCACTGACGGTGTCGCCAAATACTACGCGCACCCGAAGCGCAATGAGATTCAACTCAGTGCTTGCGAGTTCGCGACTTCGATCCCAGACATGCAGGTCGTCAACTGGACGGACTTGGGCGTCACCGTGCAACTCCAGGCGCCAGCATCGACGGGCACCATGAAGTCCAGTATGGTGAGTGGCATGGCGTATTTCACGTCCACCTATCAGGGGCTCACCCCCGAAGTCCTGTTTGAAGCCCCGATCGCCACAATCAACGGGGTCGCGGCCAGTATCGGCACTCGCTACTCTGGAACCAAGTTCAACGTCGTCGCGGTGAGCGGCCAGCAGTGGTGGCTGCATGTCCTGCCGTCGTCTTCATCCTCGTCGGCGAGTGGCATCCAGTTCAATCTTGCTACCAGCATGATACTGCAGGGACTAACCGCCTTCAACGGGATGATCCGAATTTCAGTCATTCTCGACGCTACTCAGTCTGCCGCGCAGGACACGTACAGTAGCTGCGTCGTGACCGGTGGAGATGTGGAGATCGCCAGCGACTCAAAGTACTCGTTCAAGTGGAAAACTGAAGGAGATTGCTCCAATGGACTGCTTCACTATGCGCTGGACCACCACGCCAAGTCGCTTACTGCGGCTAGCGTGGCTGAGGTGGCCAACGTCGCAATGTACGCTGCCACGCGAGGCCTCATGAAGGCATTCGTGACGGTGTCATCTCCTCCCGCCTGGAACTTCTACGAATCTCAAAACATCCCTGTGACCTACTACCCGAAGAATCGCCTCACGAAAGCTGTCGCGCTGCAGCAGGATCTGTTCACAAAGCTGCGCGCAGATATCCAAAGTATCTGGACTGTGTCGACCGACGGCAGTTATTACTTCACTGGCAAGCTCGTGCAGCAATATGCGTCGCTGTGTCTGATGGCGAACGACCCCGTGATCGTAGGCACTGACGTCTCGCTCCTGCGTCGCTGCGTGACCAAGCTCGAGAGCGCCATCGCTCCGTTCCTCGACAACAGTTGGAAGTACAAACTCAAGTACGATGCCGTCGCGGGCGGCGTCGTGAGCTCGGAGGGATTCGTCACGGGCGACATGAACGCGGACTTCGGTAACACGGTGTACAATGACCACCACTACCACTACGGTTACTGGGTGCACATGGCCTCGGTGATCAACTTCCTGCACCCGACCTGGAAGCGGATCGGAGAGCTCAACAATATGACGAGGCTGCTGCTGCGAGATGTGGCCAGCCCATCGCGCGATGACCCGTACTTCCCCAAGTTCCGCGGCTTCGATTGGTTCCGTGGACACTCGTACTCGCACGGTTTGACGACGCTGGCCGACGGCAAGGACGAGGAGTCCACTTCGGAGGACATCAACTTCGCCTACAGCATGGCGCTGTTCGGTCAGACGACCAACCATACGCGCATGAAGGACATCGGGCGTCTCATGACCAAGGTCAGCACGCGCTCCATCCAGACGTACTTCCTGTTCGACAGCTCGAACACGATCCACCCTGCAGCGTTCCGTCCGCGAATGGTGCCGGGCATTCTCTTCGATAACAAGGCCGACTACGCGACGTGGTTCTCCGCGGACGAGTACATGATCCACGGCATCCAGATGCTACCAGTCACGCCGCTCACTGAGTACGTGCGGACGTCCAATTTCGTGCGCGAGGAGTGGGAAAACATCCTCTCGAAGCTCGACATCGTCACGGCCGACCAAGTGTCCAACTCGTGGTATTCGCTGCTGTATCTCAACTACGCGCGACTCAACAAGGCTGAGGCGCTGTCGAAGCTCAGCCAATGCACCACCATGATGGACGGCCTCTCTCGCTCCTGGGCCATCTACATGGCAGCGCAGTACTCGCTCTAACTTTGTATTTGTAGTCTCCATTTCCACTTCAACTTGCCTTTTTTTCAAAAATCCATAAAAAATCTCATAACATTCGAGAATCATGACCGAGATGTTGGCCCGGCGCCGGGAGCTCAAGAACCGCTGGATCCCGCACTACGCCCTCAAGTACGGGGTGCAGCCCGTGGAGGTGAGTGCGTCGGTGGTGGTGCGCGCCAAGTGCCGCTTCTGCGAGAGCTTCGGGCGCGAGCGAGCGTCGACAACCGCCTCGAACAAGCGACGCAAGAAGCGACAGACGTTGAAGCTGTTCGGACCAAACTTCCGCTCGGATAATCTCGAGTCGCACCTGTGGCGCGAACATGCGACCAAGTGGCACGAGTACGAGCAGCTGACGGACGAGGAGAAGGAGATTTTCTTCCCGGTTGTGCAACAGGAGAATAGAAACACCGATAACATTGACACTGTAGCGGATAGAAACACAGTGGAGACAAGTAGAACGAGGAGCAGTACTTCAGACAGTACGAGGTCAGCTGCTACGAGTTTGTTGTCGCCAGCGAGTGAGTCTTCAGATGCAGTCAGAGGCTCTGAGTCTTCCGCTGAGATTCGGGTGGAGGCTTCGAGTGCTGTGTTGGAAGTGCTGGACCAATTGCTAGGAATCAAATCGGCGGGTTCTACATTGCTGCCATTTGTCTTTGAAGATGATAGGGACGCAGATAACCAGGTTGGGGACGTGGAGTCGAGGAGTGATTGGCTGGATGTTGGAGACTCGCTGGTGGTGTCAGAACCGTTGTTGCTGTTTTTTGTGGACACTTTCCGCGCTGGTTTGAGCATGGATGCAATGCTGGCAGTGATTGAGGCCACCCGACAGCTGCAGCCGATGCTGGATCCTGCCACTGTGTTAAATGACGGGGATCCTGTGATGAGAGTGCATGTTGTGCGAGCGGTGCGGCAACTTCTGGCTTTGAATTTGTCGTCTATCACAACCTTGACAGCGAATTTGTGGGGTTTCTCGCTGGTTCTTCACTTTACAATTATGGAGAACGAGTATACTGAAAGCAACGCGCGAAGAGGAGGCTTGTTGGACGTTCGATTGCAACTTCCTGTGGATGGTAATTTGCAAGAAGTGCATCTAGTGACCTTGCCGTTATCATTTGCCCACGTAAATGTGGCGGGGGCTTCAGTTGTAGGGGCAGGTATAGTTCGCATGCTCTGTGCGGTTGATTTACGTGCCATGGAGAAGCTCATAGGTGTCACAGTAAACGGTGATCCGTTTGAGATGGGTGCGCTTGGCATTGGGGTTGCACGATGGCTTCGATCACAAGCTCAGCTAGCGGTGACAGTCTCGGGTGCAAGCAACGGTAGTGTCGCCACCTTTTACATTCGCCCAAGTGCCACTTTCGTGCTTAGTCTGGCGATAGAAGACGTACTGACGGCATTTCAGCGTGAATTTGCCTTCATATCGTCGCTCGCAGGCATTGACAAGATGTTTAAGACTAACAAGTCACTACGAGAGCTGCTAGTTAGTGACATGAATCCGCTGACACTTGGAACAGCAAGTACTCGGATACTTGGAGGTTCAACAGCATTGTCACCACCACCTCTGCTACGGACCCACTGGATGCGAGTGTCTGCACAATGCGAATGGCTTGTTATGCATCGCGAAACACTTATGCAGTGGCAGTGCGATCATTGCAATGAAGCCGATGCTGCGTCACTTGCACCCGCTCTCGCGTCCAACCTGTTCTGGGTACTCGTCTTTCTTTTTCGTGATCTACTCAAAGACCTCCAGGCTACACTTCAACACTGTGAGCATGAAAGTGTGAGTTTTTCTGACGTACAGCGGCATTTACGCGAGTTTCTTTCACAACTTCGTCTCAAGTTTAATATCAAGCCAACAGATGTGTCTTCACACGTATCACTCGCCGCAGATCCGAGCACAGATGCCACAACGTTTTTCAGCTATCAGGATTTTGTGAACGCGATCATCCCGTTGGACTTGTTCATGTACGAAGCATTTCAGCTCAAGACTATCGAAGGCATTGGCGACACCGAGCGTGAATCGATTTTTAAGCGCTTTAGCCTGCTTTTGGTCGAGTTCCAGAGCAATTTGCAGTCCGCTGTTGCATCTTCTGCAACTCCTTCAGAGTTTACAGAGAGCGAGACCCCAATTACAGCATCAATCACTTTCAATGCCTTAAAGCGAGACTGCGGTATTGTGCCACCTAGCTCCCCGAACGAGTTGATGACACTATCCAACCTCGCCTTCATGGAGCTTTTGAACGGGCATCAAGCAAGACTGCGCGCAAGATGGTCAGGGAAAATGCTAACACAAATAACTGGCGAGCGGAACCGCCTTGTCAATGCGTTTGCGCACTGTAGCGACCTTTACGAAAGTATTGGCGCCAGGCACCAGCAACAAAGGACTGGCAATTACGCGTGGGGTGGCGTCAGAGTGGAGTATCCGTCTCTCAGTTGTTTTGTTGCTGTCTTCGGTGCGCATCTTGCAGTATCAAAGCCAGCCGCGACGTTAATCCAAGAGGAATTGGTGGGATCGACTTCTACCATGATGTTGGAAGCCCAATTGCATGCACTACAACGGCGTAAGCTTGTAGCACTAGGAAAACAGCTGGAAGACACTGCCTGAGCATGCAGTAAAGTATACATGTGTAATACATGCAGGGATTTACAGTAGTTTGAACAAATGGTACTACTTTGGTAATATCTAATAGTGTATTACTATTGAACTACTATGCTAGCTATTATTTTGGCACGAACTTAAATAATCAATGGAGTGCACGATTTTGGACCAGCTCGGAAATTTGCAAAAACAACCAGACTTCTGTGAATGGGAGAAAGATGGGGCTAGGTGGTAATTTAGAGGACTTCTAGCATTTCAATGGATATTACTCAAACTAAGAGCGGCTATGGAGCAAAAATTATGGTTCAAAATGTGGTATGAAAAAGGGCAAATGGCAGAAGCCGTGGTGATTTTAAATTAAACGCAGAAAGCGATGTGATTGGCGTGGTTGATTTGTCAACCACGTTTTCTGGCACACAAATTCGACGTTGTGACACTTGTTTTAAACAGACATGTATTAATACGCATATTGTTATAGTGTTGTTGTCTATCGGCAAGGCCCCTAGTTCATAATGCCCGAAGCATTCATAACGTCTAGCCTCTCCGATCCTACGTGTATCACCCTCAGATTTCTGTGCACATTCGCTGGCCGCATTTACCACACGTATAGTGGATATACTTACCGGGCTGTTTCTCACCATTGCTACGGAACTGTTGTATCGCACCTGCGACTGAGACTTCCAAATGAAAAGTGATTGAATATAAAGAACTAACAAAATGAAAGCTGCCAGCTTTGCTCGGAGGGCCTCTCCGCTACTCTGCTCCAAGAGGTGATCCACACGCAATCCTAGCAGCGACTACGCAATCCTCCAACCTTGTCACGAGGCAGCAGCGCCCTTTCACCAGGCGCCACGTCCTCTTAGTCGCCTTGTCGCGCCGTTCAGTGGGTGGATGATGATGCACGTCGACAACAGTGACTGCCACGTGTACGGCACGTCATTTGCATCCGTATTGGTCATCAACTGAGGCAAATCACACCCTCAGTGGGTAGCCAGCATGACGGTGGCGTGCATGCATATCTAGCTTCCTCTAAGATGTTGGTGCTTAACATTTCGTATTTGCTCACTTACAAGACAGGCATTTCTACCGATACGTTCGACATTGGATGTTTTCTACCAAAAGGCGTAGGGTTCAGGGCGTAGCAGGTGCGGTGGCGAATATTGTGCGGCGTCGACAGAAGCGATATTATCGCATTCGATCACACGCAGGAGTTAAAATTGAGGAGCTGCGCAGGAAGCACGCAAAGTATGCACACCTATTGTACTGGCGAGATGAAATCCACCACCAGTTTTGGCGGCATCATATTTCCGCGAGGAATTGTCAGCCGAACACAAGCTTT
>KV723688.1:40665-58642 GCA_000500205.2 Phytophthora lateralis | reverse complement strand
GCCCGGGCAGGAGATCCATCAGGATGCGACCGCCGCAATAGAGCAGGGGGTCGACGACGACGGCGCAGGTTCGTGCGGAGATCAATTCTTGTGAAGCTCTTTCTGGAGTGCGGCGGTTCAGACTTTTTACGTCAACAATGCAAAAGATTGCTGTAAAAATGTTTTAAATCGAGTAATAAGCCCTTATTACGTAAAAATGTAAAAATGCATCGTCCAGATGGAGCGACCTCCTCCTCGTCCGAAGACGCAGCGGGGGAGACGCAAATGGCGCGTCATCCGGCGATGGTGGGGACTGTCAAGCGCCGCAAAGTGGAGATGGAGAAGCTTCGTCGAATGGAGCACAAATTGCGTGCTCGGCTGACGCAGCTCAAGGCTGTGGCGGACGAACAAGAGAGAATGGCAGACACCGAAGCAGTCGAGAAACTCGACGCATTTCTTGGATGTGCCTCGTATCGCCACGTTTTTTCGACCAGGGCACGGAAGCTCGTGAATGCCAACTTTTTCAAAAACTCTGTCCACACTTGCGTATACCTCGTCCAACCCCAAAATCAATTTGTCGAACACGGGGTCACTGTGGAGACAAACATTTCCGGCAATACTCGACAAAAGCTCATGGTGGCTGCACAATGCGACTGCGCTTTTCATAGTCTGCAACACACAAAGCAACATTTCTGAGCATCTTCCCATTCCAACTCGGAGATAGCAAAAGGCGACCGAACCTGTTGACGCATGCGTCGCTGTAGAAACCGACGCAGCGACTTTGTGATCCCAACTTGACGTTGTAACGCAGCTCGCAGTCCGTTGTTCTCCCGCACCGAGAGTTGTCGACGCTTGGCTTCACGTTCGGTCTTGTTCCTCTGCACCATTGCAGCCTCCAGTTCAGCACCTGATAGGGTCGTGCCATTTGACAATTGTTCCACAGCGGGGGCCGTTTGGAGCTGCCTCGCAGAGTTAGATTGGAAAGGCCCAAAGCATCTGGCCTCGAGCGTAAGTGTATAGGCTAGCTGTCTGCACTCTTACTCCTTCGTCTAAATTACTTTGTTGTGGTTAGTATTTCGATAAGCCAGGAACGCCTTGCTGAGCTACTGGGTCTCCTCGTTTTCAAATGGCGATCTGACAATTCCCATCACGAATTGTAGAGTGACTCGAAAATACGTGGAGCAAACCAGAACAGTGTTCATTTCGCAGACATTCATTGACCCGAAGTCGTCGCCTCCTGTTGTATTTTACGAGACCGTACGCCTTGTTGTGCGGCACAACGGCTTGTCGGAGCTGGGGCCGACATCTGTGATGGAATCTCACCGCGAAGCTACTCGCTATGACAAGGATGACATTACACGGATCGTACCAACCGTTAACAGGGTGGGCTCGACAGCGTGGGATGCAGCAGTAGCGCATTTTAACCATCGCGTGGAGGATGCTCTTGTTCGGAACAAATGGCAAAATGTATCAAATACATGAACAAAAGACGCTGTTTGACTACATTGCTAGCACGCATTTCCCGTACGCTGTTTTCCAGTATCCCTCGAGTAGGAGCTCGCACACCATTTGGCATTAAGTGTTGTTCGTTTTGGAGTGAGCTTTGGCGATCGAGTCGATAAGTACACAAATCTGCCAATTGCGATCTTCCACTTCCTCCGAGTACATATCTACGGATGTCGATTCCGTGGGTTATCATACCAGAAAACTTCTTTACGGCAATATTTCCCCATTTCCAGAGGTACAAACAACGACGCATTATGGTTGGCCGGCATTCGCGTCATGAGTTGATCCCGTCTGATTTCGATTTTCCTCTGCTCAAGAGCTCCGTACACGTTTCTTCTTACTAGGATCGTTGGGTTGAGAAATCCCCAAAGCGGTGCTGCGACTGCTCTGAGTGTGGTCCAGATTTCAGGCACCATGGAGGAGAAAGTTCGGCTCAGGACTTTGTGTTGTGACTGCGATTGCACTTGTACGAACGAAAGAGAATTTCTGTCCCGAGGCTGTATTGTCGTCGCGTGAATTCTATCTATAATATGCGTGGGTACAGGAACGCGCAAGCATCTGACGAAAAACAACAACAACAGCCGGTATGCTGGCGTCGAGTAATACATGTACGTGGGCGTCGAGTAATACATATTACTCGACGCCCACGAGATCTACTCACTTTGTCACGAAAGCACAATCGATGAACTTTCGTCTCCAAATGTCCCTGCTCACTTTCAATCTGCGAGTTCGAACACCAAGTCCGACGACAGGTCCAAGATGGAAAGTTGGAATCGAGTTCGACACACTGTTGCAGTCGCTGCTACTGCTACTGGGTTCCTGTCTTCGACAAGTTTCGGTTACAAGGCGTACACGACAAAGTCGGGCATCTTGCCGTGGGTGGATGTCGATACTCCGGCAAATGCTCAAATGCACTAGTCGTCTCGTGGGCAGACTTGGACGCTGACAATGAGCGACGAGTTTAATTCGGAAGACCGCAATTTCGAAGCAGGGGAAGATCACCTCTGGACTGCAATTGAAAAGCCCGACGGTGTGAACGCTGCTCTGGAGATCTACTCCACTAATATGACCTCGACCGAGTGTGACGGTGACGACTGTTACTTCTACATTGAAACTGACATCCACGAGACAAATATCACGGTCTGGAACGACTACATCACGCCTCCTGGCTTTCAGGACGTGTCTTTCTACTACCGTGGTGCAATGGTGCAAGGCTGGAACAAGTTCTGCTACCAAGGTGGACTGGTCGTTGTGCGTGCTCAACTCCCTGGCGCCGTTGGCAAGAAATCCGGAAATCCTGACCTCACAGGATCGAAAAACGCTCGAGCCGAGACCATCGACTACTACCCTACTTGGCCTGGCATTTGGATGTTCGGGAACTTGGGGCGTGCTATCTTCACGGGCTCGACAGCTCGCGTATGGCTTTTTTCCTACAACGAATGCAACGAGACTGTCTTCAAGTCCCAAAACCAGCGCATCAGTGCATGTGATCCCGACTCTGGCTCAGGCATGAACCCGCACCAAGGTCGCGGGGCACCGGAAATTGATATCCTGGAAGGTGGTGGCACTGCGATCTCCTCATCGATGCAAGTGGGCCCTGGTATGGCTGACGACTTTCGGATGTTGCACGACAACGTCTCCTCGTTCTGCATGTACAGCTATGGATGCACGACTATTGGTGCGAACAACCCAGACGTACCAACGGCGTACTACGCCGAACTTCGTGGGCACAAGTCCTGGTACCAGGGCATGCGTTATGGTGCCAACAACTTATGCGCCGTGGAAAGTGACGAGATCCAAAGTTTTGCCAAGATCAATGCTTCGGTGACAATGGGCATCACAGAAAACGCGTGTACAGCGGAGCTTTGTCCGACATCGTTTGATGTGAACGCGGACCTTGGGTTTATGGACAACGGAACGCAGCACTGGGGAGTTAACACGAACGGTACATGTTTCCCACGAATGAACTCATACACTGGTGCCTACTTGTGCGACGCCGGAAATGATGTCCTGAAGTGCACACAATCCGGCGGATCGACCAGCGCGGTATCTTCTTTCATGTACCAAATGGATGCGCTCTCTTCAAACTGGGGAATCCACATGGCCGCATACATCGACTGGGTCACGTACTCTGCTGAGTGGGTCACTGGTGATAGCGGCTACATCCGGTGGGAGGTGGAAGGCCAGTCACTCTATGAAATCACCGCAGAGAGTATCACAAACCCACCGCAAAACGCTGCGCAGACGAATCCGAGGAAAATCATGATCGAGGAGCCGATGTACCTTATTTTCAACGTCGCTCTTTCGAGTACCTGGGGGTCGAAGCCTCCAAACGCTGGCGTCTCTGGGTGTTACGGCGACGGAAAGGATAACAAGACCAACGCCATTTGCGATGCATTCCCGATGAAAATGAAGATCGACTACATCCGAGTGTACCAGGACACGTCCACCATGGCCTACGGGTGCGACCCAGCGACACACCCGACCAAGCAGTGGATCGAAGACCATATCGAGCTCTACCAAGATGATGACAATAAGCTAATCGACGTTTCTGGCAAGGCATCTTGCAGCTCCGACGATGACTGCACTATCGCGGCTAAGGGCTCAGCGTCCGTGAGTACAGGGCACTGCACCAATGGCCGATGTGAGTGCGCTTCACACACCTGGACTGGGCCTCGTTGCACTGATACGACGAAAGTCAAGAGTGGCGACAACCAATACGGCCCGCCATTGTTTGTATCGATTGCGGTCGCTGGTGTGGTCGTACTAACCACTTTCGGAACGATCCTCTACGCCACCGCCAGCGAGAAGCGGGAGAGCGAACGGCGGCTGAAAACTCACGCGCTCGAAGTGGAACGCGCGAAGCAAGCTGTTGGGCGCACTGCATCGGAAGAAATTGAAGTTGGTCCTGAAAAGGCAGCGTACAGCACAAACTTTGTCTAGACGAACTTCGTCGATCGAAGCCATTCCTTTCACAGTACTGCATGGACTACGTGGTGCATGTATTAGTACTTGTATACGTGCACGTTGTGCTTGAAACTACGGGTCTATCATTATCTCTTGCTCCTTGCTCCTCTAGCAAAAAAAGGCGAGGACTATGTCTACCTTAATCACAGTTTCTAGTCGCTAGAAATGCACAAGTTATCACGTGCAAGACATCGCAATGACATTCGAAAGCTGCTAAAATACACGATATTGAGACTGTTGGGGTCAGTATCGATTTCAATGGAATCTACCGGTGCCTTTCTGTCCGCACTTGCTCAAAAAAAAAATAACGTGATGGCTGGGTGCAGCGGTGTCCGAATTTCGATCCCAATAAAACAGAAGATGTCGTTTCACCTTTTGTTGAGTCTGATCCCAAAAAACACATTTTGAAGCAGCAAATTTCGCGAACCCAAATTCGGCAAAAAGAAACAGTATTCATTTCTGTGTACCCCTATCCCTTCCCGCGGTGCGTAATCCGTCCTACTCCTACTCGATACTCACTTCAAGTTCTCGTATTTTCTCACCGACTTGAGCACAATCAAAGTCAGATTTAACACGAAAATACCAGTTCGGCTTTTCCTGAAAACCAAAAAATGATGAACAGCTTCCAGCTTGAGGACGCTTCATCCCTGGCGCTGGAGCAGGCGCTGGCCTTCGCGGACGCCTGCGACGTGGGCAGCGACGAGGAGAGAACAGCGGCAGACCAGGAGCTGGACGCGCTGCTGGCAGACGTGCAGCCCGACGACCTGTTCGACCCGTCGCTGAACCTCATGGCCATGCCCGAAGCGCTCAAGTCGCAACCCCTGGGCGAGTTCTCGGGCCTCATGATGGGCCCAGAGCCGGACACATCGCTCGAGAACGCGCTGGCGGTGCTCTCGACGCGGTGCGACGCATCCACGAGCGATGGCAGCAACAGCAGCGACGACGCGACGCCTTCGACTGGCCCAAGAGTCAAGATGATGAAGCGCCCGAGGGCAGCGTCCCCCACCCGAACGGCCAAGGACTTTGCCGCTGCCAACGCCGAGCTGGCGGCCAAGGCGGCGGAAGCCAACGGCTCGGCGGTGGAGGTGAAGAAGCCCACTAAGAAGCGGATCCGAAGACAGAGAGAGGAGCTGCTGTACCTCCGCGTGAAGGTGCAGGAGATGGAGAGCAGCTTGGCTGAGCTCAAGATCAACGAGGGCCACAGCAGCTCCACGCAGCTTGCTTGCAACGGGAAGCGAAAGGCCGAGCGAACCACGCTTCTGGCCTCCGTGTGGGAGAGTCTCGCCAACAGGCAGTACAAGGACAGAGAACGCGCCGAGCAGGAGAACCGCAAGCTCAAATCGACGCTGGAAGGCCAGATCAAGTTGGCCAAGTGCCTCGAGAAGATCTTAGAAGATCAACCGGAGAGCGATGTATGTGTGATGTTGATTTCACTTGTGGCTACATTTACGGATTGTGTACTGACAATATATGTGCTGCTTGTGCTTTCAGATGATGGAGGGTCCGTCCCGCTCCGAACAGTCGAAGGTGCTTACTATGGCTGTCAGTAGCGACCAGAAGGCCGTCCATTCTCAGCTACTATCCGAACTGGATGCCGGGTTCGATGCAGTGGATGCTAGCTATGATATCAGAAAATACGCAGAGATCGAGAAAGACAAAGTCGACGTCCGGGTGAGCTCGAGCTTGGACAACGGTATCGCCCTGCAGTTTGTGGGTTTCAAGCGAATTCCGTTCCCGCAAGATGTGGCAGCGCGAGGGATATGGCGATTCACCTCCTACGAGGCTACGAAACGCCAGGCTTACTTCTACGAGGAGGTACGCAACAACATCCGTGACACAAATATGCCGGGCTGTGCAGTTTGGCTGATTAACGTTGCTCCCGCCTTACCGCACAGCACAACACCTCGTCCAAACAGCACACCGTCGCCAGGACTTTCGGCCAGAAAATCCAGAGTGATAACGGCAGCCTTGACTACCGCTGCGAGAGCGTGTTGGAGTGTCGCAGGCGCGGCGACCGCGTGGTAATAGTCACGCGAGGCCTCGCAAAGCCCATCAAGTTCTCCGCGGCACCGGTGAATGGCATCCGCTTCCACGAGAACGGGTGGATTGTGATTGAGAAGGCGGCGGCGAAAAACGGGTCGTCCAAGGGCAAGTGGTCGACGATCTCGTCGTGCATGGAGCTGAAGCCGATCTTCGACGACGACGCCTCGGACCAGGATTTCACCGTGGGGGCACTCACGGATTTCGTCATCGACTCGTTCCACCGCAATATGCACCTCGGCGAAGAGGTCGTCGCGGGCATCATGATGGAGGAGGCCCGGAAGGCCGCCACGCAGCCAGCATCGTCCTGGCCGTAGCCTCCTCGCTAAAACGTTCTCGTGCAATAGATTTTTTTTTTCTCGTTCAGTTTTGCAGAGACACAGTCTTGCCGTCATCGCTTGATCATGGCCCCACATGCACAGTAATACTCACCGTTTGCCACCATCATTCCGTCTGCAATGACATGCAAATCACCGAGCGGACCAGTCGGACTCGCACATGGCGGTGCTCGCCATCGCCGATCGTCGAGAAAATCCGGTCGATGGCGATATGGACGGCAGCCGCCGCTGCGCAAGGTGGTGATGTGCCACGAGCCATCATCGAGCATGGCTGCTCTCACGACTGTTGCGCTCCTCTTGGTGGAGAGTGTGTCGCGCCTGCAATGGCAGAGGCGGATCTTCAACGCGAAAAAACGAGTTCCGACATTGTAGTACTGATCCAAAATACCGTTCAATACTATTATGTTGTTACAGGGAACCCTGACCAACTTAATACCATCCGTGGACGCACTTCCCATTAAGTATAACAGGGTATTAATTAAGACCCATAGTTAAGCCTGACTACCGAGTCGGTGGATCGATAAGTGATTAAGTACACCAGGATATTAGATAACAGAGGTATTAAGTTGGCCAGGGTTCTCTGTAGTACTAATACACGTTACGGCGAGCAAATTGACCACGGTGACCACTGTTGTCCTCCACACGTTAAGAGACACGGGAGTCCGCATGGCGGTACAACATATCCGTCCGAAGCTGATTGTGTGCTCGAAAGATACTCTACAACTTTGCGCAGTCAACAAATTCGGTATTACAGGATGGATTATATAAAGTCACTAACTGACTTGCATAAATTGACAATTATATTAGAGAGGGTATGCAAGTTCACAAACGTAAAGTAAGAGAGTATTGCTCAAATAAGCACGGTTGTTCCGCCCCAAAAACTTTTGGGCGCAATCCGCGCAATCGGTCTTTCAGAGCCGGGGCTCGAGCAACAGCTTGCCGTGTGCCATTCAAACCCGCGCGTGAAAATGGCAGGTTTTCCCCGATTAACACAGGCTCGCCGAGCTATAGATCGATCACTGATAAAGCGGCAAGGAGAATAATTTCCCACCCTTCTCTCGATGCCTTGTCGACCAACGCTAAAGTCTGTCCCCAGCCATTCAGGTTCAGGTTCCGGTGTGCTCTTTGTTTACGGTAAGACCCGTGTTGACTACCCCTGAGGGCGGCGTAAACTTTAGTCGTGTCTCGCGCCGTTTGCGCACGTTTGTGGCCTCAGACTTTGAGCTTTGAACTGCAAAACCATTTCAGTTTTCACTCTGAAAGACGCAGTACCGCACCTAATGCCCCATGAGCTTCTCGTACGTCACAGACGATGCGCCGCGGCTGTCCGTGGACGATGTGCTCGGCCTCATCGACTGGAAGGAGCTCGAAAACGTGCTCTCGAGTCCTGATGACACGAGCCGACTACCGTTGTCAGTCGACGTGCCACTGACCCCAATGGACATGGAACCCATGATGGCGGACCCATTAGCGAAGACTTCGCCGCCGCGACGCACCCGGAAGTCCAGCCGCTCAAAGACCGACCCAACGACGACGCCAAAAGCAACTCAAGCAGCTGCGCCACCTGCTACCGGGCCGCCTCCCAAGAAGAAACGCATTCGCCGCGAAATCGTCGAGCTCAAGTTCTTGCGCGGCAAAGTCAAGGAGCTCGACGAACAGCTACGAGAGCTGCAGCTCAGGTTCTCGACGTCTGCGTGGGGATCGCTCCCGCTTAAGGGGCTCATGCCGTCCGTGTGGACGACCATGGCAGGCCGTCAGTTGAAGGACAGGATGCGCGCAGAGCGTGAAAACCAGGAGCTGCGAAGCATGTTGCAGGACCAACTGAAGATTGCACAGGGTCTCGAAGAAACGCTGAAGCAACTGCCGCCCAGCCAGGTAAGCAACGAACGAGTTGACGACCATCCACTAGCACACGTGGTCCTAACTTGCTGATCGATCAACAGAGTCTTGGCAACCAGCTCGCTCCGATACTCCCACCTGACCTCTTTGGTCCGTCGAGCTCGGAAACACTCGCCGAAAGTTTAGCTCACTTGGAGCGCTCGTATTTGAGCGTCGATGAGGCCTTCACGGCGGAAGGTGTCGAGCAGCTCGAGATGGACGAGCACGATATTAAGGCAATTCTCCACCCGTCATACGGCACGTGCATCCGCTTCGCCACTCGCATCGCAATGCCCTTTAACTACGACATCACTAGTCGGGCAATGTGGCGATTCATCACGGAAGAGGGACTCATCTCACTCGCCAGCTCATTCGACGTACGTACAGAATTGTCAGCTCCCTACATCGCATTGTATCTCTAACTCGTTGTGCTCTTTCTTCCAAATAGAAAATCTACAATACCAAGGACATCCAAGCTCACTGCTTTGCCTTTCGCCTTCCAGATTCCGATCCGCCCAAGGACTACTGGATGAACCAAGTGGTCCAGAAGCACCAAGAAGACAATAGGATGGTTATCGTGGGAAGGTCCACCATCCACCCCTACGTGAAGGACAACAGCCACCCGACCGGAGTGTCCTTCATTGACGACGCTAGGGTCACTGTCAGTGATAGCAGCAGCAACGGGGTCCCTCAAACGTGTGTCAAGGTGTGCGTGTATTTAGTCCCAGATTTTGGTTCTGGCAGCTCGGATGAAACCGTGGGAATCAGCGAATTGCTAGAGTTCTTTATCAAATCTGCCACTCCAGTGATTCTGCGGTGTCGAGAGATGATCATGACGATGCTGCAGCAGGAAGCAGAAGCCGTCAAACAGACAGCAGTACGGCTATGAGTTTTATGTACCGATGTAGCAAAATCACAAAGTGAGAAAATAAAGTCAGACACAAAATTATAAGCATGTCAGAGGCGGCGAGAGCGGCCGAGTCGAGCGGGAATAGGCGTGTGCGGCGCATTCATCGAGAGCTACCGTTCTATCGACAGCAAGTGGACAAGCTGCAGCTCAAACTGAAGCGTTTCAAGCTGCAAAAGACGTCGCCGAATGTCCATCACAACCAAATAAGGGCTACTTCAAGTAGTACATGCAGTAGTTCTGTGTGGGACGACATTGCAGAGCGTCAACTGAAGGAGCGACTGCGCGTGGAGCAGCAAAATGAAGAGCTCAAAACGTCGTACGGCCAGATAATTGAGTTTTCAGATGCACTGCAAAAGTTTTTCCAGAAATGTGAAAATAGTAAACAGGTAAAGTGACTTGAAAGAAAGTGGTGCGAGAGGATCAAGACCAAGCCCCAAGCCCAGTATTGGGATCTAATAACAAAACCAGACGACGAGATTTTCTCGGAGCAATTGACGATTGTGACAAGGATGTATCTGGAGCTGAAGCAGCAGTGGAAACAGTCCCAGACGCCCAGCAGAACGATAAATGTTGGTTGGGATTTGTCACTTGGTGAGGAGGTGATCAAATTTGATCCCAGCACAGTGCTCCCGAAAAATGCATTGAGCTCAAAATTATTGCAGTAATAGTACGGAAATAAGTTATGTTGACATACATACTTTACTTTGAGCCAAACTCAACCCGCAGTGCACTGCAAACAACCATCCAAACGAGTGGTTGAACATCGCTCGCTTCTCGCCAAAAAGCTCTAGCTGTCCTTCCTCCACTGAGTTCATATCAATTCTCGCCATGTTCACCAACAACCAGGTCGCCAACTTCTACTTCAAGCCCGTCTTGGACGACCAGGCTTTCTTCAGGCCATGCTGGCCCGGGACTACAACAAGATCTTCGACGACTGCCTGTTCGTCGTGGGGGATAACTGTTCAGTGTATAAGCGGCTGGCCAGGGATTTGGGCGTGCCTCTAGTGGGCTGCGCCAGTCACCGTCTTAATCTCGCCGTGCACGCAATACTGAGTGAGCACTCTCAGGAACTCGCCCAGGTCAAGGAGCTCATGATTCAACTGAAGACGCTGAGTCTGTCCGCGAAGGCGACACTGGGCACGCAGTGCCAGTCGCTTCCACCAGTCGCGTTGGAGATGATTCTGTTCCTCCGTGCGAACAAAATCTACTGGGACGCGGGTGTTGTCAATGCATGCTCGTAGGGTGCACGTGCACTAATGTCGCCGTAATGGATGTTTATCATCTTGCATTGCAATTATTTACTGTTGGTATGTGTATGATGCCGCGCACGTTTTATTTTGCTAGTGTACTTTGCTCAATGACAAATGCAATACTCGGGACCCCTGCCTGCCTTTCAGACTAAACGTGGTTGTCGAGGCGTTTTGGAAATTATTTAGCTGTATGCAACAAGACGTGAGCTGTATCAGCAACATCGATGTTTCGGTAAGATATGAGCATTGTCTAGTGTAATGTTGCTTGTTCCTAAAGCTGTGATCCATTGTTGTACAGACGGATTCACTAGTGCGATCGTTCTCGCTCAAGATGGATTTCGAGGACTTGTTCTCGCGAGCGTCGAGCAAGTACACGTGCCGCAAATTCGTCACAGAAAATGCAGGGGTCGAGTGCGCAGATTTGTTGGAGTTCGGCGGTGCCCAGTTTATGGAATACAGTATTTGAAGCGGGGGTATGTGAAACTGCGACGCGTTCCCTTTGAAGGACCTGGCGAACAGTCCACGTCGACTGTAGTTGAAGCTTTCTCCGAGACTACTCCCGTGTTTCAAGAGGGTGCTGGTAACCAGGTAGTGCAGACTCAGGACTTGATAAAAGCAGTGAAGCGGTCGTATGGAAGGGTGAACAATGGATTTTGTCAGACGATGAGTAACTTCTTGCTAGAGGAAGATTGGAAGGTTACTGTAGGTGGTGACGATTTGTTATCTCCGCAACGCATTCTCTTGAAAGCGAGTGTCCGGAAAGTCCTCTTGACTTCCGGAGCTTTCGGAGAAGGATCACGAGGGGTGATCTTTTACTTGACGACGATGAAGTAAGAGAACTTTTCGATTTGGGTAATGGACTACCCTTGAAGCTGTTGAAACTGTGATACCTGCAGTAGCCAGTTAGTACCGTAGCCAGCTTGGATCTGATTCCTTTTGACTCCTGATTGCACCAGATCTAGAGTGTATACTAAAGCTCACTCTCGTATTTGCTTCCTGGATCACACTACGTTCCAGGAGCCCCAACCGGCTAACAGCCGCAGCAGGATGGATGAACGCCAAGCCTGGTACGGGTATCCAAAACACTGGGCAACTAACCAACCAACCTGCTACTCAATAGGATACAGGAAATCAAGGCAGTGGCAATGACCAGCTACAAGAAGGCCCAGGGAACCAGGACAGTGGCGGTGACCAGCAACATGGAGGCCCGAGAAACCAGGGCGGTGGCGGTGACCAGTTACAAGGAGGTCCAGACAACCAGGGAGTCCACGCGCAGGGCAACAACCCAACACGACTACCCGACCAATATCAGCCAACCTACAGAAGTGTGATCAAGACCTTCAAAATCGAGCCTTTCGATGGATCAGCTCTCACTGGTGCAATTGACTCGGGTGTGGTCTCTTGGTTGAAGCGTTTTGAGGCTATGCTCGAAATGCATGAGGACCTTCACCAGACTTGGCTCCCAGAAAACGTGAAGATCGCTCTTCTTTTCCAGAATTTGAAAGGAACAGCCAGCCAGTGGTATGTAGCCAACATGCTCGAACTTCGCTCGCGGTCATTTTCGAGTGTTAGCAGAGCTCTGAAACGCGAGTTCTGAAGCAAGCTATCTAAGGCGCATATCGGACAAATCGTGACGTCTGAAAGAAAGATTCCATCCGAAACGTATCGCGAATACTCGCTACGCCTTTGCTCAATGGCAGCTGCCACTGATCAGGATGGAGTCGAAACGCACGAGACCAACAACTTAGCACTCAGTTCATTCTTAACGAACGCTTGGCGCAAACACTCCGACAACCTGCGAATGGTGATCCGTGAAGACTCAAGCCAACCATTGCGAGAGCTGGATCGAGCTATTTCCAGGCTTTGCACAATTGCAGGTCATCATGGAGTCATTCCGTTATCGCTCACGCGCGATGTGCAACCTAGACAACCGACATTCTCGTCTAGGCAACCAACATCGAACCCGACTTCACACTTGATGAAGCGACGAGCGAGTGAAGACAAAAAGGAGAAAAACGTGCAGTTCAAGCGCCGCGATTTCTCTAAGGCACGCTGCGCAATTTGTGGTGAACTAGGACACACCACAGGATATCATGATAAGTTCGTGGAGCGAAAAGCAAGTGGTTTGGTAAATCTTGTTCGTTCGGGTGAGGAGTCTAAGGAAATCAACCTAGAAGCAAACTATGACGACGAGCACAAATCAAAGGAAAGCGAACATCGCGCCTTTGACTGAAGGGCGCGGGAGCCGCCAACAACCAGGACTGGAGTATTCGACCCTGGAATCTTGGACGATGCCCCGATCATCGACTCCGGCTCAACATACCACATTACAGGAGACAGAGAAAAGCTTTACTATCTCCGGAGCTGCGAGACCCACGCTGTCGAGATAGCGAATGGCAACGTAGTTTGTGGTGATCAAAAGGAAAAAAATTGTCGTCGATCAACTCAATGGAGCTTCGTTGAGCAATGTGGTTTACGCCTCCGGTTTCAAGCAGACTTTAATTTCCGTAAAACAATTGATCGACAAAGGAATGAAGGTGGAGTTCACCGACAAGGAGTGCCTCATCTACGACAAGCCAGTCATGCACGGATCTGTACGTCGAGGTGTATATACGCTAAATATCCCATCCGGCATGGCCGCCAGTGCCTTTCGACCAAACTCCATCGAAGATTGGCACCAGCGTCTTGGGCATCTAAATTACCCCTCAATCCGCCAACTAGCCAAGTCTGATAAGGTCAAGGGCCTAAAGATTGTTGGATCGATGTCTCCCTCCAAACCATGCGAAGTGTGCGCACAAGGAAAAATGGTTCGGGCCCCAGCTCCTCGACAAGCCTCGAGACCTATTCAAGCGCAACGTGAGATTTGCCATGGAGACATTGCAGGTCCATTCAAACGGAGCTACAGTGGCAACTCTTACTATTATGCGTTAAAGTGGAATGGCCACACAACAGTTTACTTCACGAAATCCAAGAACGACGCTGCTGGTTGTTTTCGACACTACATAAACATCGCCAATAGACGATTCAGCAAGCGCGACGAAATCAAGGTGTATCGATCAGATAATGGAGGCGAATTCGTCGCTGGATATTTTAGACAAGTGTGCGACGTCAAAGGAATTACCATGGAAGTGTCGGAGCCTGAGACACATTATCAGAATGGAGTCATTGAAAGAACACATCGGACAATTGCAGACTCAACCAGAACACTCATGCTACAAGCAAAGCTCCCTCATTACCTGTGGGAGTACGCCGTTCGAAGCGCACACACGAAATCGTGTTCTCTCTCGGTCCGATCCAGACAAAACTCCTTTCGAGAAGTTTTGGGGAAGGAAACCTGACCTCAAACTGGTCAAAACATTTGGTCAGCGCTGCGTCGTCCTCATCCCGCCAGAGAAAAGGTCGACGGCATATCAATTCCGACCAAAAGGCAGGACAGGCACCTTCATCGGCAGTGACCCCCAACGAAAGGGTTATTTCATCTATATCACTGGTCGAGGCAACCGGGGCATTCATAGTCGTAGTGTTGTCTTCTTGATGCCACCCAGACAACGGCCACTTGACAGCATTTCGGACCCGAACGACGACCCAATGCGAATCTACAATGAAGGAGACAAATATTCCAGTGATAATGAGGCAGATACGAACCCTGAGAGTGAAGGTATAGCTGTGGCCCCGAGCGACCGACTTCAAGAATCTGTTGGCCCCCCTCTGACTCCAGGACAAGTAGTCAAGTACAACGGAACCGACAAATTTACGACGCTCGGAGCGATTAGCCAACCGTTCACTCGGTCTCGTCCTCAGTGCAGCCCACGTTACAATGCGAGAAGTCGCGCAGGAGTCATTAAACCTCAAAGCGGCTAAAGCGTCGAACGAGTGGCATTTGTGGGAGCAAGCTATACAAGACGAAATTGCTGCTCTCAAGGCAAATGACACTTTCGATGTCGTCGAAGCTCCCCCCGAAGCTCACATCGTTGGTTCCACCATTGTCTTTCGCGTGAAGTTGGCCGAAGATGGGGAAGTTGAACGACGGAAAGCATGAATATGTGCCCAAGGATTCACACAAAAATTCCTCAAAGACTATTTTGAAACGTATGCTCCGGTTGCCAGACTGAACTCGATTCGTGTATTTCTTGCGTTGGCTACCCAAAAGGGGATGCGCGTACGTCAGGGCGATGTCCCTACAGCGTACGTCAAGGCAGGGTTGACTGAAGTCATCTATGTCCGGCAACCCCGCGGATTCGAGGAGGTCAGTCGAGCCCATGTGTGGCGACTGAAAAGGGCACTTTACGGCCTTAAACAGGCCGGCCGGGAGTGGAACATGGAACTGAACAAGTTTCTGGTTGAGTATGGACTATGCCCAACGAGAGAAGACTCGTGCGTGTATACTCATCCAACTGACGAACTGGTTGTGCTCATTTATGTCGACGACATCCTCATAGGTTATCAGGACGAACGTGCGCTTCAAAAGCTGATGCAAGCTCTTAATGCCAAGTATCAAATCAAGGACCTTGGCGATATACGTTGTCTCCTAGGTATACGTATTCACATGGACACAACACGGGCATTACAACATTGGATCAAACGCAATACGCTTCTGAAGTACTACGGCGATTTGGAATGGAGGATTGTCGACCCAGAAAAACGCCTTTGGACCAAGGAACCGTTTTGTACAGATGGGCTGAAGACGACGAAGAAGCAGGGGATGTCCCTTATCGTCAAGCCGTCGGGGACCTCCTCTATCTCGCCCACGTTACCAGACCCGACACCGCCTTCGCCGTCAACCAAGTTGCCGCTCATGCTTCAAACCCGGCTAAATCACATTGGATTGCAGTGGAGAATATCCTCCGGTACATTGAAGGGACCAAACACTTTGGTTTGACGTACAGACGAGACAAATCTGCAGCCCCAGTAAAACTGTACACAGAAGCTGACTGGGCCAACAACGAAGAAGGCCGACGATCTGTGACTGGAGTTCTCGTACAGGTATTTGGCAATGCAGTGTCTTGGTAAACGAAAAGACAACGTCTCGTGTCAAAATCATCAACGATTGCGGAGTAAATTGCAGCAGACGACGGTGTGGAATAAGCTTTGTGGATGCGTATGCTTCTCCAAAACATCACGAAAACTCAAGACAATTCAGCTATTCCTGCAATGATCGACAACCAGTCGACGATAAAGTGTCTCACAACCGGAAACAATTCTGAAGCTCAGAAAACTGTCGACTGCCGCTTCTTTTCAATTCGAGACGCTGTGAACTCCGGCGATCTCCAACTTACATATTGCCCGACGTCCATCATGCTGGCAGATGGATTAACCAAAGCATTGAGAACATCACGTTTCCGAGAACTCCGAACAGCGATCGGCATCAAAACAATGATGTTCCAGCACCGGTGGGGAAGTGTTGAAACTGTGATACCTGCAGTAGCCAGTTAGCACCGTAGCCAGCTTGGTCCTGATTCCTTTTGACTCCTGATTGCACCAGATCTAGGGTGTATACTTAGGCTCGTAATGAATCACTCTCGTATTTGCTTCCTGGATCACACTTCGTTCCAGGAGCTCCAACAGAAGCTGAAGAGTTCAGCGCTAGAAGAGGTGATTATCCGAGAGTGCGCTGGGCACATCGGTGCATTGCGCATTTTCATCGATAATGTCGTGGAGTTCTTGGAGAAGATATCTATGCAGCAACAAGAAGTGCTGGCGTTTTGATTCTCGGAGGCAATTGTGAAGGCGATCGGTCGATTGTATGGGAGAAAGCATGTAATCCCTTCGAGTATCGGACTTCAGACTTTCCTGATCAAGTGCTCGTTGGATGACTCTATGCCTCTGCCGATGCAACGTGATGAAATAAGCTGCTTTACACGATTGATGAAGGCGGACATTATTACTAAATATGCGAATTCGTTTGGGATGTTTACGTCACCATTGGCCACAAGGTATTACTCCAAGTACCTATTTCCGAACCGTGGACATTGCAATCCGTCGTCGCTGAACGAACTCATCATGAAGGTGATTGGGAACATGTCGGCAAGAGTGATCAGACAGTCGACCGTTGACGAGAATGAATTCCCGAAGGAAGCCACGTCCCAGCATCAGTTCATAGAAGGCCTTGCACTTTGGACGGAGCCGGTCTGCTCAATTTGCCCCGAGCTCTCAAAGGTGTTCCCGGCTTTGCCCCATCAGCGTAGTCAACGCATCAGAGGAGAGATTGACTTCTACTTGGATGGAAGTCTTCGGTGGGGAATCGAATTGCTCGTTAATGGTGGCAACATCGGCGAGCACATGTCTCGATTCGCTCCAAATGGGAAATATGCTGCGCTTGCAGCAGAAGCATACGCTGTCGTCGATTTCCGATGCAACAAGACAGGAAAAATCACGAAAGTTTCCCGCAAACCAGAGAGGGTCACCGTTTTCTTTAAGCTGGGAGACTTCTCGTCATGTCGCTGCATTATTGGCTTAGTCGAAGGTGCGGAACAGATCAATTTGAACAACTAATTGCCCTTGCGGCAAGTATGAATGCGCCCTTATTGTTTTTAATACTGATAAATATAAAAGTAGTGATATACATGTACAAAGGTGGCGTACTCACCTGAACAATATCAAGCTCACAAAGCGCGCATTAAAGCAACACAGAAGCGCTACTACCAGCGTACACGCGACGCTCGCTTGTCGTATCAAAAGAGCTACGACGATAAGAATAGAGAGCAGATGAGCTCGCAAGTGTAAGCCCAGACCCATGACGAAAGCGAACTTAATGATGAAACCGCTCTTAACTAATTAATGTTCTGTCAGATAAAAAGTCAAGCCCAATATAGCCAATGACTGACGCCAACAACACCACCCTTAAACACAGGCCAACAAGTCATACTCCAAATCTGAATAATTAATTTCAGATTTTTTGCATACGGTCACACCTGTTTATACAGTGCTGGCCAAACGGATAGTCCACCCTATATTTTCCCGCATAACTCGGTCAATTTTTCGATTTTGGCGCCCAAACTCGAACCAATTAACGTGCACAATGCGTTAATTCCGCCAATCAATTTTGAGTGGAATCCGCGCCATAATGAGGGATTTTCTATACAAGCCCTCGAAAACGAGGCTGGTCAAAA